>VZZY01001105.1:0-29028 GCA_013400335.1 Eurystomus gularis | reverse complement strand
CCTCTGCCCGGCCCTCTGAGCGCCCGCCCGCCCGCCGCGCCCCAGCGTGGATGCGGCAGCTCCAGGCGCCCCTGGCTCCGCGCAGGAACGCGGCAGGTAAAGCCTCTCCCTCCGCGCCCATCCGCATTGCATCCCCCGCCGCCCCTCTGCCCTGAGCTGCCTGCGGGGCCCTGCTCGAGGGGCTTTTGCCGACCCAGGAGCCGGAGGCTGATGGAAACGCGAGTTGTCTGTCAGGGAGCGAGCACCGCGAGGCGGACCACGGGGAACAAAGCGGTGCGGTGCATATGCTTTTTGAGTAGTTCCGTTATTTTAATTTCCAGGGGGTGGGGAAGGGAAGGGAGGGATGGCTGGTTAACTGCAAATATCTGTGCTCAGTTATATTTAGGTGGGTTTTTTTCACACATATATTAATTTGTTCTCGGAATCATGTTCCTGTTCTCATGGTTGAGCAGTGGAACAGCATGTGTCATACAGGTAGGGTAGTGGCATAGTCAAGACTGCAAAATGGTTTCCTTGAGTACCCTCCTTAGTGGTAGTGCCTGCATAGATTTTGCACAGCAATTAATTCCTACTTCTGTGTGGATTACCACCTCACCAAAGAGCTAGGACTAGCAGCAGAAGGTTAGAGGCAGACTATCACACACAGCGTTTCAGTGAATAGGTGTCAGAAAAGGTAGGAGACAATTGCACTGTATTTAAGGCCAAATGACAAGTTACATCCTACATGAAGTCAGTCATTCACAGCCAAGCATTGTGCTGCTACGCCTGACGCTTCAGGCTTCCTCTTAGAGCTGGGTGATGAATAGGGAATTGAGCAAGCATATTAAACATGCATAATCAAGCAGCAAGTGTTCTTAACTGCTTGTATGTGTAGTAGCTTCTGTTGTCAAAGGATTGGTGAGTATTCCTTAGCTATCAAAAGACTGTATATTTTACCTTAGAGTAGGCTGCAGCTGTACTTTTTTTTTATTATTGGTAATACAGGTTGACTCAGTTTCTCAGAGTGGCATGGGAAGAGGCAGCTGGCAAAACAGGAACTCAGCAGTTTTCTCAGGTGTAGAGAGCGAGAAAAGTTTAACCTAGGAGGCTGCAGGCAGCCAGACCAGGAACTTGCACAGTTTCTATGCTGATTTTGACAAGAAACTGAGATTAAAATTTGCTTCCTTTAGAAAACCAAATGCAGTCTGATGAGCATACTTTTAACACTTATGCCCTGTATCAAGAAAGAACTTGTGCATAAGGCGTCCCCTGCTCCCCATGTTACTATACGTTGTATTAAACCAGAAAAAGAGCCAGAAAGGCAATTGCTGGGATCAGTAAGGCAAGTTGATGGGCTCCCTATTACTTCCCACATTACTAAAGATTCTCCAGTCTGGATAGAAACTTAGTACTTCTCGTATTTCATTGACTTGACCTTTTTTGTACTAATGATTTTAAGGTTCAAGGATGTAATTCATTTCCAAGACAGCATGCATTCAATTTATCTTGCATAGGCTGCAGTTTAACAGTTCTGTCCTTTACTGTAACAAAAAGATGTTGAACAGATTTGGTACCATCTCAGTGTCATTGCACATCCAAAAACTCTGCTTCCAATGGGCACCTTGGACATGCAGGGCATAACATCAGGCCCTTAAGAGCAGCCTTTTAGGAACAGGGTTAACATTTACAATAGCACATTACTGTAAAATTAAAAGTCAATTTATGCATACAACCCTATGCAAGGCAAGCTTCCCCCCTTCCTCCCCCCAGCCAGTAGCATTAAAAAGACTTCCTGACACAGCTCCCCCCTACTTCTGCCTTGTAGCCTCAGCACCACAGAAGCCTCAGAGCACATGATCAACTATGTGTGATTTAAGCTATGCTATTGAATTTCTTCCACGGGGAACAATTACTATAGAGTGACAAGTCAACCATTTTGATCTTAACGGATCTAGCTCTGTTTAGTAACCACAGCATACACTGCCTAACCCAGTCTGATTATCTATCTCACTGTGGCAGTTTGCTTCCAATTTAAAAGGACACTGTCAAACCTTAAAATAGGTTCTCATTTTGGGTAGGAATGCAAAAGAGGCTTAATACCAGAAAGGCACTGTAGACATTTCAGTTGTATATTTTCAGTTGCTGCTGCCTGCAACAGCCCTTGAGAAGCCACTAAAATATCAGGAGAGCTAAGCAGCATGCTCTGACCACACCCCTACACTGCTATAATTCATAAACCGAGACTCTGCTTGCTGCCACACTCCTATTTTTACCTGGTCAGTTAGGACAAAGACAAAGCTGCTTTGTGCTACTGAAGCTAGTGCAGCGTGCTTTTAATAGAACAAACGATCTGCTCTTCCTAAAATATTTTTAAAAGGACACTTCTGTTACCCCAACATTGTTTACGCTAAAGGCTATTGCAAATAGAACATTTATGCTAATCACACATCAGCCTGGGCAATAAACAATCAACGTTTTTCTAATGCAGGATCCACTGCAACTTTCCCCGTCCAGTTACCATGCATTCAGCACAGTATAGTAAATCTCAAGTTGCAATCTCTTCACAGAAATGTTTATTTTAACTTCTATAGCAGACTGCTGAAGTAATGGAAATGTTTCCATTACACTTAAGTAAAAGTCTATTTTTCAAACAGATTTGCAGAAAAAAACTGACCTGGAAATATTTTTAACATTAGAGCCACTGTTACGATCACATTATACAGCAACGCAGTGGGGGTCTTTCTTTTTTTTCTAAAGATTAAAAAAAATCCTTATAAGCACCATCTGTACAAAATGCTATACTTAAAAATCAACATGTGCCCTTGAAAACCAGAGACTAGTGCTTTTTTACTGCTATCTGTAAGAGGGAGGGTGACAAGACACAAACCTTTATGAAAGGGAACCAAAATACTCTGTATTACCAAAAAATCTTTCATAATTTTATGTATTGTATAGTGCTAATTTTCTGCTTGAATTCTAGCAATGCTTGGCATTAAATATAACTAGATTTTACTTAGCCCCATAAATGTCTTCAAATTGTTAGTATGATATTCGCATGTCTACACTTTAAAGAAAATATTTAAATGTGTAACTGCTTCCTTTTACAACAGAGGGCCTGCTAACTTAAAAGGGGTAATCCCAGTGATTTGCTTCAAGTAGCAAGTAATATTCTCAGCAATTTTTGAAGGTATAGCTCCTAACTTGCAAATATTTAACTACAGATTTTAAGCATTTGTAGCAACACTCAGGAGTAAACGGAAGAAAACTGTCGTCGCTCTCCAAGCATGATTGCTGTGATCATGTACTTTCATGTATCGCAGGTCAAACTCACTGTAAAATCCGGGAAACATTAGACTATGGTTGAATTGTGCCATTGTAAAAAAGTAACAGTCCATAATCGGAGCTGACAATACAATGCTTACAAAGATTTGTGCAGAAAATACTCACTTCCATTTTATTTTGAACAACTAGTTCCTGAGAAAGGTGTGGTTTGGGAATGGTATTTATGTAGAACTGCAATGAATGCAAGATCTTCCTTCTTGACTAAGTTGTACTCAACTTTGTTTCTAGTGCTTGGGATAGGAGTAAGAAGAAGATAGGATAGAGGGCAAGCCCTGCACGTAAGGTTGTATTAATCCACCGGGAATTCACCATGTTTTGGCAATTCCGGACTTAGTCATGCAAACACTGCCCTTTGATGGCTACACTGTCAGGGTCACTCAGCTTTTACTCTAAAAGCAGACAGAATACTGCCATACCTTAATGAAGTGACCAGAAAGCATCCTCTTCAGTCAAAGCAGGAGCAAGTAACTTCACAATTACAGAAAATCTCAGTGAAGGTGAGTGAGAGTGAGAAATCTCTCAGTCTTGAGTCTTGTGCTACAAGTCTGAGGTTTAACAAGTACATTTAGAGAACAGAAAGAAACCAGTCTGTGTGTGAACTGAGGCCCATCTCCTCAATGGCAGCGGATGCCTGGGCAGCACGCTGGCTGTTCTGTCTCTGTGATGATTATTCTACCTGGCTGCTGGCCTACCAGGCTTCAGGTTAGAGGCTACTTTGTATTCTTCACTCACATGCTATTCTACAGATAGCCTAGATGATGTGCCTGGACTAGCACCTGTTTCTGAGAACTGCACAAAATAACATATCCTGTCATTCTTGAAGTTTTTGTTGTTCTTGGGTTGTTTTTTTCCTCTCTCCTTTTTTGAGATTTGTCTGAGACTGCTGTCAAAAGTCATAGTTTGGGTTTTCTAAACCTCTTGCTACTTGTCCTCAAAAAATGCAACTCGACAAAATTTGCAAATACAGTCATAGTAGGTATTCCATATGAAACACACAGGAACGAATTCTGTAAAATTTCTGAGACGGCCAGAATTTCCATCAGCTTCAGTTTAAGATGGTTATACAGTCTTCCTTAGATTTTGACCTAAGATGCCTCAGACTTTACACATGAAGAGTCAACTACACACAACCAATATTCCACTCAGAAGAGGTTTAGCCTCTGCCTGTCCACCTAGCTTTATGCCTGCTTATAGGGATTATTCTTGCTTACATTTGCAGGTCAAGAGCAACTCTGGCAACATGGTTTGGTATCTTTGCTTTGGAAATGCATTAAAATGTCAGCATCACAAATACAGATCAGATAAACATTAACTTGGCGTCCTAAAAATATGAGAAATTATTCTTGAAGGTGCCCTTTGTTAACATTCCCACAGCATCTGTTGAAACTTGCACTTTGGAAACCAGCATGTGACCTATGACACAGCTCAACTACAGAATTAGAACAAGATTTAACAACTTTGTTCAGTTTTGAGATCATTCAAAATGCATATTCTTCAAGAGGATGTTTCCTTCAGAAATATGCTATCAGAGAATGGGTTAGACAACATAAGCTGCAAGGTTCTGGTTCAAATATGAAGTACATCAAGGCTTAGACTTATATCACTATCTCACAGGAAATATACCACAAGATACACTGTGAGTTTGGTGCAAACTACTGTTCCGGCTAGCTGAATGCTGTTGTAAAAAATACACTTAGGAAAGAAGTTTAACATGTGTTTACTGTACAGTCACACCACACCCCACTCCCTTACTTGCTAAAAGGCAGCAACAGCAGGATTCCATTACTGTTACATAATTTCAGAACTTAATAACCACATACAACTTCTTAAATCTGAAAGCTGAGATAATAAATGCAAGGCAAGTATTTTCTCTGTGGTACTTAAGACTTCTGTCAACTACTGTAACTCAAGCACAATCTATTTCAGTATTGACAACAGCAAAAATAACTTCTGAAGTGACAAGCCATATCTGTCACTCAAAAGTACACAATATTTTAATGTATTCTAAAAACTGACTCAAAGAGAAGAGAGAAATATCGTAGGAATCCATCTGCCCCTCTTGACTGTTCCTAAAGAAGTTAACATTTGATTAACCATTTTGCTTCAACACAGGTTTTGGGATTTTTGTTGTTGTTTTGGTGTGGGGCTTTTTATTTGTTTTGGTTGGTTGGATTTGTTCTTTCCCACCTATACTGTGCTTCAAGTCAAGTAGAAGCTAATCACTTTTAAGCAGGATGTCTTGTTTTAATCTTCTCTCTGCCAAAAGAAGAGTTAAGTAGTACTTTACTCCGCTTACTCAAATGTTGACAAAACCATGCTGGAAAAGGGTAAAAATACATAGTCTCCTTTAGGGTAACGGCAGAGAGGATGGCAGAAAGATTCATGATCACTCACCTCAGGAGTTGTATAGCATTGTTTTTTTTTTCTCTTTACTAAGCAGCTACTGGATAGAAAAAAAGGCAGAGTTTAACTCTGCCTGAGAAGAAATAATATTTTTTCAAAAAAATTAGCAGCTATCAGTTGAAGGACTGTAGCTTTCATATAGCTGACATGTATGGGCAACAGATAGCTGCCTATATAAGGCTACTCCACCCTTCCCTTACCACTAAGCAGAACTGTGTCACCGACACTGAAAACCATGAGAAATTGTCTCAGTGAGAAATGACAAGTGAAGACATATTAAAATACTGAGTGTGCCTTGAAACACTTCAAACATCACAGAAAAATAATCAGTTCTTGACTCTTCAGCACAGTTAATGCTGTGAAATCAGTACTGCCATATAGATGAGAGATCAGTTTTGTAGCTTTTTCTACAGAAGTGCTCATCCAGCTCAAAGCTGAGCACCATTGATGATTTTACCAACAGAAAGAAAAGACAGGGAGAGTCTAGAAAACACAACAAAGGCAGAAGCCTCTTATCCAAGCTAAAGAACTGGCAGAGACCAATGAAGCAAGATAAGAACCTTGTTGGTTTTACTGTTTCTGTGTACAGGGTTGGGATATGTAAATAAATCTATTCAGAGGGTAGAGAGAAGTCTGTATTCTCTTGTCCCTGTAAGTTAGGGGCAACAAGCATAAAATCCATGTTGGAATCCCTCAGTGCCTCTTTGAGGGGGAAGAGGAGACCCTGGCAATTGGTGCCCCTCATTCATTCCTGAGCGTACGGATACATATTTTGCTGATACACACTGGAGCTGAGGATTTTTGCTAGTCAGAGGATGCACACACCATCACTTTTTCATTATGAAATTTAAAGCTTTACAGAGCTCTGACTTTAGGATGCATGTACTCTTCAACCATGGCAAGACAATGCAAAAGTAAACACAACTGTAGTCTAAAAACAGCACTTCACTGCTTCTTGTCCTGGGGAAACTTTTCTTACTCCCACACCAAAGGTGGAAAAATTACTGAAAAAAGCCTGTCCTGATGAGGTGCAATGATGTAGATTACTCTAGTTGCTGCCAGAGTATCAGCTATATGATAAGCATTCCTTTGAAAGAACAATGTACAATGGAAATGAAGAACCAGAAGTTGGCTACCACAGATTGGCAGACCTAACTCCAATTGTACACTGCTGTAAATGGATGGGCATATCCTGGGTATAACGTGATTTTTATCCACTGAGAGAAGGCCCTGAAATTGTCATTTCAGCTTCCTTGTTAAACCTTTTTTCCTAAATAATATGAGTGACAGAAGTAGAAAATTGCAACTTTCTAAAAGCCAGCCTTCTGATCACTTCTCAGCACCTCCAGCTTCAGCTTAATATTCTTATCTATGTCTTCCAAAGCAAAACAGTAGTGCATCCAAGGCAGAAAGATACCGGCACCTCAACTGAGTTTCTCAGACATACAGCACACAGGCTGCTGATGCACACATCTACTAAGTTAGTCTGCATTTTGGTCCTGCAAGAAAAGGCTACAGAACACAAGAGTCAAGCTATAGGTGCAGAACACTACCTTACCAGATCACTAGGACAGCACAAAGTAAGTAGTCCTTCACATGTTCACTGTTTCGATTTTCCAAGACAGTTAGCACAAGTAATTTACAACAAATATGAAGAGTTCGTCTCTGCCAGCTGATTTCATTATTTCACAACGGTAAGGTCCTTCAAGTTTAGTTTATATGGATTTTTGCACACTAAATTTCCTCAGAAAGAAAAAGCTAAGCCCAGTCCTAAAACAAAGAAAGAAACAAAAAAATCCCCCATGTAGGCTCCCATTCAGGTCAGTAATTCTCCTCAGGTCTAAATGCTTTTGACTTTTATTTTTCCCCATTATTTTCTCTCACACAAACAAGTTTCTTTTCCAAAGAGGGAAAACAGGACTTCTAATTTGTTTAGCTATTGTAAACAACTACTTCCATTACACCCACTCACTTCACCTGGTGGTCTGCCAGTAGCTACCTACAATTCTTAGAAAGGGTTCCATAACATGTCCACAAGGAAAACTTTCCTCTATGCATTCTCTGTTTCCAAATGTATGTATTTCTTCCCTATAGAAGCTAGGAAAATCCGGACAGATGGAAGAACCAGTAAACAGCTTCAGCCCTGGAAAGGCTGCATATTAACTCTATGTCAAGCAGAGATTACAGCTCTTAATTTCACAATCTGCCTCTTCTGACAATGTTGAAGGGCCCAGCTCCAGACTGCTCCATTCAGAATTTACCTATGTGCAGTCTTTATGTCTGTGGTATAACATGAGTTATATCATACCATACCATTAATTTTTACAGAATATGGAAAGTTACTTCATCTAACTTCTCATCAAACCCATTATAAGAAAATGGAACAGCCTGCCTTGTTTTATGAAGTATGAAAAAGATTAATAAACTCCACACACTGATGTTTCTATTACTTCAGGATGTTGCAGATAAGCAGGTCTTGGCAATTGGAAGTGTAACTTATTCAGACAGTTCTAATAAAATGTAAATCTATTTAATTAGAGTACAACATAAAAAATATGATGAAGCTAAAGCCTCTATATTTTTCCATGATGGGAAAATTTTATCAACCTAACACAAAAGTTAAGGTTTTTTTCACTTATACTTCCTTAACAATATTGGTTCAAATTTTGGCTGGTTTGTTGGCAGGAATTCACTTTGATTACCAAGGTTATTTAAAGCACAAAATTTTGAAATCTTGTGAGGCCTAATGATTTGGTTTTTGCAGAGACAATGAATTGAGAGATTCCTTTCAGTTAATAGGATACTAAGTAGCAGCTAGCTCCTCCTAGCCTTACATGTAAGTGGATTTTGTCCACTCTTAAAATACCTTTCCAATCACATTCTGGTGAATAGTTTTATTCTGCTGTAGCAAGTTCATTGCTATTTCCAGCACAGTAAATAAACCTAGGCAGTGAGTTCACTTAACCATGTGACATTCCTTGATGTTAATAGGGATAACACTTAGTCTGAACACCGGCTACAGAGAACATCCTAGTAACAATGAGGTAAGGCAAGTTGTAGCCCACCAGCTTCTGTCTGCAGCTTTCTTGGGTCTGACTATATTTTATGTTCTAAAAAGAGAGCTTTTTAAGCTCTTTGTAGCATATCTTCGGCTTCACTTAATGAGAGGAAAAGTTTATTAGCTACCAGTTCACAGTTGCAGACTTCCGGACATTTTCAAGTTCATCCTGCATGATACTTAATCATAAGGCTTGTCACAACCACATTTGAGAACCTCACTTAATAGGGTTTTGGACATAACTTCTGCAGCCTCAGACACTAGCACTATGCCACGTTCCTACTGGAAACCACATTCTGGACGCAGGCAGTTACTTGCCTGAGAGAAAGAAGAGAAATTAATTTATACTCTCACTCTCTTCTACGCTGCCATCTTTCTTCACTGTTTTCTCTTTCTGTGCACAAAGACTGCACATAAAAGGTCTGGGCAACGCTAGAAAGACTGTGTAACTTTTAGTACGACAGCAACCTTTTCTGTATCCCTGGAATTATTACACTAACAGAAATTCTATTACCGATATAGTAATACAGCTTTAACTTTCCAGCCCAGAACAGATCGATCTATTATGAATACAGTTTACCAGCATCAAAGCACCACAATGGGAGAAGACCTGTTTCAGCTGCAGTAGTTTAGTTTGGAAACAAACCTTCCTTGCACAGACAGCTCCTCACTAGATGTATTGAATAACAGGTCTAAATTTACTCTGGAGGTTATAAGTACAGTGGGGAAATAAAATGCAGTTTACCAATTATTCATTACCACTGTAAGCACACTCAGTTTTCTTTACTATCATTAAGAAACAACACGTATGAAAGACCCTTAGAAGATGACAAACAGTAACATCTAACATGCAAATCAGTGTCCCAGGAGTTTTAATCTCCTGGGGCCTTCTTCATGAGGACAGCTTCCAGCTACAGATGTTTGGCGGACTAATTGGCACTAGTAATAAACGGTATTTGAATTTGTCCAGGAAAGAAGCAGAGGGTCTGAGAAAGGCTTATCAACTTATATTTTTAAAATCTGGTATGCCTCCATCTTTAAATTATTATCTATGCCACTCATTTCTAGCCCTAAAAATTGCACTAACACCAAGTAGTGGTTTATAATGCTCTAGACACTATCTAAATGAACCTTTGCTATTGGCAGATTATAAAGCAGGTATAGTGTACACAAATAAAACAAACTGCTACTATAATAAGGGATACTATACGCTTGGGGCTTCATAAAGCAATTTTGCATCGAGGCCTGACTGGCTTACAAGCAAATAGGACTTTTTGTCAAAAAGATTGCTAGATTGTTTAGCAATATGCCAGCACCTAAGCTACAAGACAATCTATGCTATCTGTAACATCAATACTGCTACAAAGACGTTGTTCTCTAACTTCCTGACAAAAGATATCAATCTTAGGTTTCTCAGGAGCTATTACCTGACTTATGTAATATCTGAAAGTGTTTAGGTGCCTCTTTCAGAGATTTTAAAGAATAGAGTTACTGGGAAACAACAAACAGAACTGGAACAGACTTTCCTTGCATTCAGACATGCACTTTCCAGGCAGAATTCAGGGCCAAGCTAGGCTGTCAAATTGAAGAAAATGAAAAATTTCAGGAAAAGAAATGAAGTGATAGACAAGTTGCAAAACAAACTGGAAAAAGGAGGAGGCTGAAGAAAGCAACCTTAAGTGCCTGGGACTGAACGGAGAGGACTGGAATACAAGATACTGTGTGCAGTAACGATTGTTTTAAAAGCTTCTGAATAAAAAATTAACAGCTGATGGTGTACTCACTAGGTCTTGCATCTAGTCTGAGAAGGAGAGCTGTTAGGGAGTGAGCCAGCGAGACAGATGGCTGGTGAAGGAACTGACACTGCAAGAGCTAGAACATTCAGTAGAGAGGAAAAACAACAGCTATACCCATGAAAGAACTGCTGCCAAGCACAGAAGTGAAGTGAGAGGAATCGTGCAATTTCAACGGTTTCTACAAAAACGTGGATGATGTGCTGAACTGCAGCAATGGATAAGGCCCCAAGCGTGACAGTTCCGTATCAGTGCAGAAGCAAAATGACAATGGAACCATTAAAAGGTCAAGCACTACCTGAAAAAACAGCAGCAATTAGTTCAGAGATGTGTAAGTGATTTCACAAGCAAGTACAGAAAATGCTCAACAGACAAAAGCACTGAAAAGAGAAATCTATCACTTAGAATTCACTTGCACAAAGCTAGCTCTTGGCATTCAGTATGAAAATCAGTGTCAGAAGCTAAGAATTGTGAAACCCCACCCCCAGATTTAAAATCCGAGAAGTTTCCACAAAGTTTGCAGTTCTCAAAGCTACAGATTTACTATCCTAAAATTCCAGACATTTGTAACAGTTGACTGCAATACCTTTTATCTCGACACTCACTTAATATTTGCAATCAAGTTTCCACATGCTCTCAAATACTTTTAGTACAATCTACTTCTCTTCCCATTTACCAAAAAAAACCTGGAAAATTTGGCCATAACATATTCTTGGAAATAGGGTGACTTAAATGTACAGGGGGTGAGGGCTGCAAGAAGAACAAGTTTGAGAATTGAACAGCTTTGCACCCACAGGGAGGTGTCCTGAGGTCTCACGAAAATTTATCTCAAATGTTATAAGCACTTGATACCATCGTAAGAAGCAATAGCTCTGACAAAAAGATGTATAATAATACCCAAAATGAGCATCTAAAACAAACCCAACCAAAAATAGTTTCTACATTGACTACTGATTAGCCAATTTACTTTTTCTTACTACTTTTTCAGCCAATTACTGCTGACAATCATTAAGAACAAGATAAAAACTGCATCCTTCTTTTGAGTTCTGTGATGGTGTTTATGTTTTCAGGGTTTCATTACAGATATACACTTCAGTACATGCTGTTTTCATGACATATGTACTGTATAATATGAAGAGTGTTTAAGCTGTACAGTTCAAGAAAAAAGCTCATTGTTGAAGACAGCTCTTCCAAAATTATTTAAGCTCTACTGCAGCAGAAAAATGGCTGTGGCATGGACAAGTAGAATATTAAAAATCCTGTCAGATTTCTTACAGAATAAGATTATCTTTCTGGTATTTGGAAAATTAGATTACTTTCCAAGATGCAGAAAGATTTTTAATACACAGGCCAGGCAACCTAATTAAATAAACAGTATGGGATGGCTCCAAAACATTATAGATCACACGTTAATGCAAAAAGCCAACATAATTATGAAGTACCCATCCCAGACTTTTGGGTACATAAAACAGATTTAAATAAACCACTAATATAACAATGAGTATAAAAATAATCATCAGAATAACAGAAATAAATCAGTACAACTGGCAAAAACTAATTAATATGCTTGCAGTTCTGAGGAAAAAAACCAATAGTCTAAGAGTCATCGTCAAGACTACCTAAATCTACTACTTATCAAGCTACTTTAAAGAGGTAGGCAGTACAAGTCTCAGAGGAAACCATTTTCTCTGAAAAGTATCAAGAACTTGGATATCAATTGGAAGCCTCTTCCTCCAAGTGAAAACAGCCTCACAGACAGCTGATAGAGCCCTCCCCCCAAACCCACTATCCATCTACAGATCTACCAGAAATTAAAACACATTTTCATGTTATTTCCCTTATTCTGCAGGCCACCTCAAATTTTCCTTTCCTAGCTTTTAATTGCATTCCAGTTCTGCTAGAGGTAGCAACAACGTGAAGCAACAGTGAGAGGGCAGGAAAGCCACTGCTGCTACAAGGAAATGCCAGAAGGGACTATGCAACAGCAAAACTGCCAGAAGGCCAAACAGGTAACATGAACAGCTCTTCTACATCCCAGAGATGATTAGTAGCTCTCCCACGCAGCGCTCACTTAGTGCAGTCAACTTCTGCCAGGCTTACCCTCAATCCTCTGATTCTGTACCGTAGTCACTTCCCAGTTTAGGAACTAGTAGAAGCGGCCTAATACCCAGCAATCCAGCCAAGCAGTTTGGCATCAATAAAGATGGCAGGTCAGTTAAGACATCAGTTAAGGCACCTTTTCCCAGGTTTAAAAACTGACTGTGGTGTTAAAAGTTTGTTGCATAGTATTGGAATGATATAGGTAAGTTAAAACAAGGCTACTCCTCAAGAGGGCACTGACACTTAACTTGTGAAGCTAACGTTAGATACCTTCAAACAAATATAACATTAAGAAGAACAACATACACATTATACTTCACCTGGAGAACATGAACCGCTGGTTCAGTCTTCACCAAAGCTAGGCATCTGGCTTCCAGAAACCGCAGAGTCTTTCTTTCACCAATTCCCCTCACAGCGCCGGCCGCCATCTTGCGCTCCCCTCAGCCTCACCGCGGGAACACAGCGCTGCCCTCGCCTCTGGTTGGTGCTTTCCCGCCGTGTCCCCGCCTCCGCTGCCGAGCAGCCAATCCCGCGACGGCGGCGGGAAAACCGGGTACCTGCTCCGGCGCCTGCTGGAGCGTGCGGGCGCCATTACAGCTCCCTCAGAGATGGCGAGGACCCGTTCGGCTTCTGAGTGCCGTCTCCTCAGGGAGGATGTAACCAAAACCGGCTTTCTTTGTTCATGTCTCTCTTGGCCTTTTCATGCAAGCATTGCAGAAGCAGGAAAAAAAAAGNTGAGGGGGGGAGCGGGCAGGGGCGGGGGCAGCCGCTGCCGGGATTCCTGCGGCGCCCTGCCCCCTCAGGCAGGGTTCTGTGGTGAGGCTCTGCTCCTGCTTCTCCACTATTGTCGTTCCAAACGAACCCTGCTAGGCAGTGTGGAGCAAAGGTGTTTTAATGGCAGTAGGCTTACTCAATAATTAAATCCTTTATTAAATAATTTGTTGCTAAGTAAGCAACGTTTTGATGGGGAGATTTTGTAAAACACTAAGGCTTTGGGTTTTTTTGTTGGTGTGCAGATCCTTACCCAGACTGTACCAAGCAGAGAACAAAGCAACCTGGTCACTGGTTTTGTTGAAAGGGAAGGTCTGAGGCGAGAATCGAGGCAGATGTGACCATTTGCAGTGCACCTCATGAACGACCAGCACATCTCACAAAACACGTCAAAAGGAATAACAGATTATAAGTAAGTCTTACAAAGCAATTGCTTTCAGATGGATTTACTGAATGAAGGAACCACAGTCTATCTGCCATATTCCTTCCCTTAAGTGGGTGAACCTGTACACTGAGCCTTGATCCTTAGGGGTTGGCTGAGGTAGAGCTCTTCCATGAGTCTCTGTATCAGGTTGTATTGAGAGAGTGGATTTTAGGAGCTTGGGATCAAATTGATTAATTATTCTGTGTTGTGTTTGCTGAAGGGGCAGGAAGGAAACGTTGAACTACACCCACTTGAATTTACTTGCTAATGAATAATGTAATTATACACTAGGGTATTAGAAGGTTTTTTGCATTAAGTCCCTGATGTTTTTGTTGTCTCATAAGAATCATCTATGTTTAGATAAGCTAGAATTAACGTTACCTCTTTGAAAAGTCTACATTTATAACTGGGTTAGAAAGAGTTTGTGTTAAGAAAATAACATGTTTAAATTATCAGGGCAGGTGGTAGCAGTAAAAAGCCAAACATTCTGCAGTACCAGTAAATGTAGTAGAAGTAGTAAGCTTTGTCATTTAAAGTAGATTTATTCAGTAAATTGATCCAATCTGGTCTGGGTTGTCTCTTGCCTTGCTCCTCCCCTGGTAGAAATTCATAGTGTCAGGAGTCCTAAAACCTTTAGTGGCTTGCAGTCTTGGCTTTGAGCATATGAAAACAGATTTTTAAGAGCTTGGAGCCAGGTTTTCAAGTACTTGGCATCTATAACTGGGGACAGATTTTCAAAAGAGGTTAGCACTGACTGTTCTGAGCCCTTGTGAAGATTTGTCCATTTTGATGTTGTGCCTAACTGAACTGATCTGTTGCAAATCTGGTCCCTATAGAGAAGCATGGCATTCTTAGAAAGCCATGAGGGCAGTAATAACACTTAACAAAAATAAAAAAGCTATATAGCAGCCCCCACTCAGTTGAGTACCCCAAAGCTGCCACCCAGCACAGGGTTAAGCTCTCTGGTATGTGCAGGCACCTAATTTTCTAGGTTGAGACCAGGCTTAACAGTGAAAGTAGTTATTGTTTTGCTACCGCTATTCTGGCTGTTTATTTAAGTATAAACTTTTGTGAAAGTGAGGCTGCTAGTTATAAGAGTGCAAATGTGATATGCGCTTAGGAAAGTACAGCTGTGAAGTGCTTTAATTAGAATTTTTTTAAGTAACCATTGATAATATTGTGAGTTCTGATACTACCACTGCCTCTAGAGCTGTGCTACCTTCTGGCCCAGAGGCTGGGATAAACATTTGGATCCTCTTTCACTGTAATCAGTCGTGCAATTCCTACTGAGTTTGATTTAGCAGTTGAGTCCTCTATTAAAATAGCTGCAGTACAAACAAAATGAATGTTTTGTGTTTGAAAAAAAACTTCACGCAATTGGCCCTCTTTTTTCCTGGCAGAGCTATTACAGGGTAGTAAAATTGATTCATGTGGTCTTTCTGGCTAGTTATGCGACTTATTATTGCATACTCAGGTACTGTAGAACATTTTTAGTTCTGTTTTTGAATAATACCTTTAATTTGAAATTAATTTAGTTGTCCATCTGTGCAATGTTTTGGCCTTGCCTTTGGTCTCTTAAAAATCACTATGTTTGATTAGATACAGAATAAGTTAAATTTTACACGGCTGGAGATTGGTTTGCATTTATGAGAAGCACTCGTACTCATGAGTAGTTATGTGAATTTTGTATAAGGATTTCATGTTTTACTTTTATTATCAAGACACAAATGATAATTATGAATTTGCAAAGTTTTTGTAAACGGATTTGGAAGTAATTTCTGTGCCAAGTCAAGCCATGTAAAGACGATTTCCTTAAACTTAGGTATTTTGCTTGCAGTCCCACAAACTTTGCAATGCCTTATTAGTGAATAGAAGCTGTGCACGATGTACCCTTTTTGCCAAGTGGGAATGTAGTGCAAGATTCCTTGTAAAATTTTTCTCGTCTTGCTTCCACAGAAGCAGAAAAACAAATATTGATCAACTGTATTTGATAGAAAATGATTTGTTATGGCAAAAGTAAATCCTCTGTTTTAAATGCAGGAGATACTAAAATGTCTGGTTTATAATAATTTTGTATGCCTTTGGAGAAAACGTCCTTTATACACAATCTCCATCACTTGGTGCCAGCATCAACCCTGGGAAAATGAATTATTAATGGTTGCAACTGAAGAAACAATTTTCTGTGGAATTCTGAGGGAAAAAAGACAAGGCAAACCAAATCAAGACAGAGCTGTATTTTTGCACGTGTTGTACTACTTCAGGGCTGTGCTTGAACAGTTTAAATATGGACTTTAAAATAAGCTAGATTAAGCAGACTGTAATACTCTAATTCTTATGTAGGAAGCATGGGATAGTGTTTATATGCTAATATTTCTCTTACAAAATAGCTGAGTGAACCTCAGATAAACAAATGAAAATAAACTCAAAATGGCTAAATTTAAATCAATGATTCTCCGAGAGTAAGATTCAGAAACAGTCAAATAAAGGTGATAAAGGAAAAGAGATTAATTGTTGTTAAGATAACTGCTTTTCATAAAATTAAACTGGAGACTTAAGACATAATGCTCTTTCTAGTCTACCAGTGTTAGCTAGAGCAAATTCTAGGCTTTTAAAAAAACGTATTAAGTTGAAATAGTATGGTGGTTGTACAGATTGAAAAATCTTTCGTCAACTGTCCATAAACGCTGTCACCACTCTGAGAGTTCCAGGCCCTTCCATTTTGCTTCTGTGCCTGTGTATGTGATATTTTACTTGCAACTTGGCTGTGATGATATGACATGATTCTGTTCAGTTGATCTGAAGTGCAAGCAAAGTTAATATGATTTTTATTAAGCTTTGAGAAATACTCTTGTGTTCATTGTTAGCGTGAACACAAAGTTCTGGAGTTTCAGTTATCCTTCACATGCATGCTAATAAACACATGTAATATGTGCTCTGAAGTCAGAGTGACATAAAGATTCTAAAATTACTGATACCAATTTCATGTATGGTTGCTAACATTTCATCTTGTGGGTTTTGTTTTGGTTGGTTTTTTTAAATGTATAACTTGAAAACTAAAATTGCAACGCATAGCCTGTACATACTCTGTAGATCAGTGAAAGCTGTTTTCCCAGACACATTGGGTCAATGCACTTGCTCTCTGTCTTTTATGGTGTGTACACAGTTGCCACAGCGGTAAATACATCGAGTTGAGAAGGGGTATGTTCTATAAATCTCTCCTCTTTCATCACAAAGACTGAAGATATTCAAGATCTATAAAATAAATAAAAAATATATCTATCACAAAAGGCTAAAGAAATCTCACAGCAGTCACAAGCCTTGTGCTTTGATGTGCTTATGATGAGACTCACCTTCCTTTGTCACGCTTTCAGGAGGGGGGGATAACTTAGCATTGTTTTACTTCTGTATCCCTTGAATGTCCTTCTGCAAATGAAGATTTAATTTGGTGAGGCTAATATAGTGAATCTGATTCAGCTCGCACCTCACTGACATTGTGAGCCCATTATGGCATTATTACTCTCCAATTACAGGCATGAAGGTAAGAAGTGGCCTAGTAATGAAGGGTACACATCTGGAGAAGTGTGGCAAGAATTTAAAATGAGTCAAAAGGAAACAAACAAACAAACCAAAAAACATCTACTACTCTGATATTCCAAAGTGGCTACTTTGAAAGAGTCCCCAAGAAGTGTTGGTGCTAAACATTACTGCTCCATCACCTCTTCATCCAGGCTACAGACTGGAATTTGTCCGAGATGCAGATATCTACAATTTCTATGGTTCTATGTACTGCATAGCACTTGTATGGAAACAAGGTCAAGCAGTTCGGTAGCATAACGTTTATTTAATTTGAGAGAGTAATGTCAAAGCTACACTTCAAAAAAATCCAACATGGAAGCATATTTTCTGCTTTAGTGTTTAATATGCTTTCAGTTTTGAAAATCAAGTATTTAGTGTCAAATTATTCATTTGTGCCCTAGAAAACACAAATATTTACTGGCGTTGGTATAAAATCAATGTAACTGTCTTCTGCTGTTTAAGGTATTAGAAACTAACTTTGTGTGTCTTTTCAAAATGTTCTTTCTCTTGTGTGAGTAGAATTCTGTGGGACTGACTGTTCAGGGGATCCTAAAGGATTCATTTTAAGAGAAACTCCTGCCTGCTGTCGGATGGCTTCACGGAGACTGTTCTGAATGTACCGCACTAAGCTAAAAGGATTAGAGGAAGCAGAGGGATAATAGCTGTCAATAGGGGGCAGAGCCCCTATAAATTACATGTGTGGTATCAAATTATTTAATACTGCTTCAAAAGTATGAGTATTTCCGTTCTGAAGAAAACAAACAGACCCACAGAGGACTGGTGGCCAGAGAAAATGGAATAAACCTGAGCAGCAAGGAAATAACTTTTTTTATACAGTTAAGAGTGAAATCTATTAAAACTGGCAGAAGCAGAGGCAAAAGCTGCAGTTTCTTCTCAGAGAAGGTTTATCAAACTTGAGGTGCTTCTGAGAGAGGAAGGGATCCAGTGGAATAGGAACAGTAAGACTGCTGACTGGCAGAATAGCAAGTAATAGCAAGTTTCATGTAGATACTCTTTTTGTCTTTTACCGATTTATCTACAAATAATCATCATAAAGATTTCAAAGTTGTTAGCAGCAGTGTGACTTGCTGTGATACAATGCGGCACTTTGGGGATGCAGATCCATGCTCAGTTTTAAAATGATGCAAATCAGTACTGCTACACACAGGTTTTAGCTGCATCGATTCCTTGGTTTAGTTGACTGTGCTTGAGGTGCTAGCGTCAGTGCAAAGGAGATGGTGAAAATGCATACAGCAGGAGGGAAGAAGAGCAGAACAATCCTTTCTGGTGGCTGCACAGGTTCACACTGGCCAAGTCAAAATTTCTGTGAACGTATGAAAACTGGACTTGCACATAGTTTAGTTGTTCCTTGCTATTTGGAGTAGTTTATTAAATTATTATATGTCATCTTGCATTTAAATCCATCCAGTTTTCTGCTCTGGTTTGCTTTAAAACTGGAAAAATTCACTTAAGTGTTCTAGGTGCTATGGAGACAGTGCTGATGTCAGAAATGTTTTCAGTGGGGGCCTGGAAAAGGGAAACAGATGGCTGCAGTTACTGTTGGACATGGTTGGTTGTTGGTGCATCACCTGAAGCAATGGAGTGCAGTACAGAATTGCTGAACGAGCAGTGGATGTGGTAGACTGTTGGGAAGGTAGCAGAGCTTGTGGAGAGGCAGAGGTTGTTAGCTTACCCTCAGTGCTGTGTTAATGAAATGTAGTTTCTTTGCGTCCTGTTGCATCCACACAGGGCTGAGCCACACCATATGCCTGCATTAGCTTGAATTGATTCCAGCTCAGGTGTCTGTATTACTCGCAGACTTGAGCCAGATTACACTACCTGTTCAAGTCTGGCTTTTCTTCTGTCCCAGTATATGATGAAGTATCTTTCTGGTACTTCATTATCTTTACCTCTATTTTCTAGGCAGCTTCTTAACTCATGGGACTTTTATAAGAACTGAGGAGCCAGGGGTGAAGAGATAGTATATGTGTAGCTTGAAGTGCCACTGTTGGTGAAATAAATGCTTGTTTTTTTCTTAGGCATTGAACTCTTGCATGATGTTAAATGCTGTTGCTGTTAATAAGTTGCCACTGTATCTTGCACTGAAGTGGAGCAAAACCAGAAACAGAACCCCCAAAAAGCTTGCCAAATGCCAGACTTCTTCCTCACTCTGAGAAAAACCCCTCCTCTATGAACCTTGAATCCAATTTTGTGCAGTTAATACCAATGCAGAACTCTGCTGCTAAGGTCATTTGCTTGGTTCTTGAGTTAGCCACTCTGCATGGCTTCCCTATGCGCCTCTTTGGGTATAACTTGTGTGGCAAGATCTGTCCAGCTTCTTCCAAGCAAAGCTGCTTAGTTGTGGTCTGCTCTGCCTTATGTACTGCCTCCCTTGCTGTTAGTTTTTATTCTAATCTACAAATGAGCAGTCAAAGTGTCTTGGTTGTTTATTTATCAAGCTTTTTAACAAGCCTCTTTTGTTCTACCTTCCATTGTGTTTAGAAGAAGCTGCCTTTAAGTATCCCTTGAGGTCACCTTCCTTCCTTTCAAGTCCATCCTTTTGAAACTCTCATTTGCTGTGATTTCTATAAAGCCTTTATGGTGATTAAACAATGCTTATCATGATGTTCGAAATCATCTTGTTACTTGTACTTTCCAGTTGCTCTGTGCTGTTGTCTAAAAATAAAATGAAGGATTCTGTAAGATCTTCAGTACAGAAATTGTCTTTTTGTACAAGTGTTAAACACAGCAGGGCCCAGGAATCCAGGCAGGGGCCTATAATACCAGCTTGACAGAGAAAAAAAAAAGCATTTCCAGGTATAAATTATTTTTTGATAGGAAGGTAAGTGAAAGGTGCCTTCAGGGATCATTTCTTTATCATGAAATGTGCATTAATGCTAACAATACACAATCACTTTTAATCAGGCTGACATGTCTACAATGCTAAGAACAAGTTGGGTTTTTTTATTAATGGTATTTAGGGCACCAGTAGCACTTAGGCGAGCTATATGGGCTTTGTGACAGAATGATTCTATGCTCGAAAGCTACAATTATTCTGTAAACTTCAAAATCCAGAATTCAAGATGAGAAGAGGCTGAGAATTTCTGCATTTGATTGGCTCAGGCTAAAAGCTGGAGAAAAAGCGGTTTGCCTTTTATGCATTGTGTCAGCTACAACAATGCTAACCAAGGGAAGTGTCATCTCCCTAGAGTCTCTTTTCAGACCAAAGTACTATAGGGCAATAATGAATCTCAAAAGAAATTCACGATTGGAAAAAGCAGTGTTTTGCATATAAATGTTTCTAATGGAGCTATGAGCATCAGTCTTGTGCGCTATTACTTTGAAAAATACCGTGTGAATCCCTGTAGCTTTTAGTGATTCAAGACATGAAAGGTGTTGTTTATTTTAATTTGTATTATGTTCCTTATAAAATATTAAATAATTCTTTGGCATCAAAAAGTACTATTAGGTCTTTAAGGCTGTATAGAAATATTGTTCCTAACTTCAAAAGCTCAAGTTGCTAATGGATGACATATATAAACTGTGATCAGCAGAGAGGATTCCTACTGGTCTAGATACAAGTATCTACATGTAGTCATACGTCCCTGACTATTTTTTATTTTAAGAGAATTAAGATTCATATAATTTGCTGGAAACTTAGAAGAAAAAAATATGTTAGAGGTTGTTACTCTGAAGTCTATTAGATCAGTGTTAAATTAAAAAGAATGTTAGACCTTTTTTTCTGCTGTATTGCATGGGAAATCGATGACCGTTTTCATTGTCTGTCTTCCTGCCATGACCATCCCCAGACTCTGCCCACAAAGTTTGCCATCACAAAAATGAAGCTGTGTCAGATTCCACTGCCACATGCAATTGAAACAAAACGTTGATATTTCTTGGAAATTTCAGAAGTGTATATACAAGCTGGGTTTTGTGCATAGATTTTTTCAAACCAAGGAAATATTTTCATGTTGATATTAGTTTTCTCAAATTCTACTGTTACAAAAAGCTACTAATGCTTTCTTTAGTAAAGCAGGAATAAATAACCTGCACTTAGGTGTTTTTGTTTGTTGTTATAAATACCCCCCTCAAAAAAAAAAATAGCCTATTATGTCTAATAGCCTATACATGTCTTTGTGTTCCCGTGGTGTTGCCTGAATAATTTATGACAAAATACAGTGGGATTTGCATCCTAATAAATTGACATATTGTCTATAGGTTGTTTTTTATGATTCTGGAAGTTGACAACAAGTAGTTTCATTTCTTCTTGGGCATAACTGTGACCTGGTTGCATTGTGTATAATAGATTTTTTTTCTCCCCAGTTACAGTTTTTAATTGTAAATAAACTTGTAAAATTTAAGTCACTCGGGAGTCCATGGCACTTCTTGCAACGATGAGGGCTTGAGGAATCAAATGAAAAGCACTGATTGCTTTCTGCAGTGTATTTTTGTTTGCATTAAAACTGTCCTTGTTGGTTTTAATGTCTTCAGTGTTTTCAAATCAGAAATTCAATATTTTTCAAGTGTCATGTCACCAGAGGAGTACTTTTCCCAAAGACATATTATACCTTTTCTCAGTTTAATGGTGACATCTTATGGAACTGGCATATTTCTAGTTACTGTTCAATCTGTCTCTATAGAAAAGCAGAATTTACATTAGAACTTCCTATTTCTAATCCCTATTTGAGATAGCATTCTGTGTAGTGTGCTTTCTTTTCCTTAGTAAATCCTGTTTGAAAGATCTTGCTGGTTACAGAAATTAGTTCTGCTCTATCGCTCACTTCACAATTCCTCATTTTCCTTTGCTATGAGTCTGACTTCTGAAAAAATCTGTTGTTTTTGAGACAGAAGCAAAATAACTTCAGTTGTTTCAGACTTTTTCCCTCTTATTTCTATATGGAACCTTAATTCTTACTCTTCTTCCGTGGTGTAAAAAATGGTGACATTTAGTTTCAAGTAAATTTGGGGGGGTGAAATTCACATAATTTTGACTGTCTTTGTATTAAACTGTGGTTCCTGAAAAAAATTGAAAAGGCTTAATGGACAGAATGTAAGATTTAGCAACCAGATGATGTTACTGCATGTTTTCTCTGTGAGATGTTTTGAAATCTTGTTCTCTCTTGCCTTTAGAAATGCTGAAGCATTATCTGTGGAAAATGTACTGATTTCTAGATGACAGTTAGAAAGCATACACATTGTTTAGCTGTAGTTTTAAATGTTGGAGTTGTATGATGCCTTGTGCTGTCCCCTTAGATGGAAACTGTTAGCTTGGAATATTCCTAACTACCGGTACTTTCTGTAAATATAAAACCATTCTTTAAATACTCAAGTGTTTGTCTATTCATGATAGTGTTTTTCTGCTGCTCAATTGTGGGCAAAATTTGTAAAACTGTCACAGATTTAGTAGTACAAATGACCTTTTCTGCTAGTATCTTCAAGAGAACAAGGACAAAGAAACAGGTGTTCTGGCAGAAAGTTCAAAATAGAACAGTTCGAAGTAGTTTCAAAGGCCAAGGAAAACACACAGGTTACACTTCTGTGAGGAGTATTCAACTTGTTGAGCTTTGTACAATTGCAGCATAAACAACTTTTCTACACAGCATCTGAGCTAATCATCTTCACAACCTTTATCATCAGTGAAAAGACATAAGCACTTCCACGTGCAGTTCGTTTCAGCTTTTGTAAATGTGAGTAAAAATAGCTGCTTTACAGAGATCAGAGCAGTCTCCTGTTGTGCCCAGAAAACTTCCTGGTTGTATTTATAGGGGAAGAAGAGCACAACACGTTTGGCTGTGCCTCGTATCACTTCAGATGATGTTTAAACTACATACGTCTGTCCTGGGTATGCTTAAACATAGAACAGATTTGCTTTGAATTGATTTTGTCCAAAAGCTAATCACTTGTAACAGACTGCAGTTACTAACTTACAGCACAGCTAAATGGCTGTCACCTCTTCACAAAGAACTGTGGCACCAGCAAGACATGCTGCTTCTATGAAGTGCCTAAGGTAATTCTTCCTTTTTAAAAGTGGAGTGTTCAGTTATTGACTCTCTGTATTTACCCCTTCTTGATGCCAGGTAGATGTTGATGTGTGGCATTGTTAATCCTAATGCTTGTGCTAAAGGCAACAATTAATTTAAAGTAAATCAGAACTAAAAGAAAATGTGAAGAAACAACATGTCTAGGAAAAGAGAGCATTGTAGCATTATTGAAAAACTACAGCAGTTAGTTATTCTTGTCTTTTAGCTATTGTAAATAGGTAAATGTATCTTCTAGATGTATTTGTAGATTGTAGCTGTCCTGGACCACACAACACAAAAAAAAAGAGGAAAAAGCCACATTAGAAATTATATTTGAACATCAACTGAATGCAGGTATGTGCTAAAATGTTTCTTTTTTGGCAGCTCTGCAGATGAAATAAACTGCATCAATGTATCTTCAGATAAGAAAACACATTTTCTAATTTCTGTCATTACTGCATTATGAAGCAAGTTCTGTCATATCAACTGCAATGAAGTAGTATCTCTCCAGTCTTTTTTTGTTAAAATCTGCAGAACATTCATGCCCATATCCTGTACTACTCTTCCTGGGCATAATGAATTCTACCTTTAACACTGCAAGGAAGGCAAGTTTCAGAAGATAGTTGCAGTTCTGTGTACCTGTACATGTGCAGAATTATTAAGTGAGGTATGACTATGCAGAAATAACACATCAGGTATCTCTCTATTTGATATGGCTCAGAAGCTACTTTAGCAAGTCGGTTTAAAACAAACAAACAAAAAGGTGTAGTCTAGCTAAAATTCTGGACTTGTGTTTCCTGTACAAGTGATGACTCAGTGATACTGCAGTGTACTGTGGAAATGTGCTCTGACACACGGTCATCCATCACTATGAGCCTGTGATCCCATAATAGGAAGTACAGAGATTAATGTTTTATTACCGCAAGGTAGCTTTTACAATTACATATGTAATGAGAGAGGGAGCAGGGGGATTGTAAAGCCTCCATCTTTCTATAATTAATATAGAACCCAAATGACCTAAAAATGAAGAACGTTATCATCCTGGAAAAATTAGCTGTCTTAGGTTTCATTCTTTCCCCCATCATGGTTTGTTAATGAGGAAAATCCTTTCCATTGCTATTTTGTACAAAATGATACTCGGCAAGGACGGAGAGTGCTCATTATCTCCTAGATGATACTTAATCCTACCAACAACTGTACAGAACCATTTATCTCTGCAGTGAAATATATGTAGCTTACATTATGGTTCTCTCACGATGGTTCGTAATTGTGAGCTAGCTCCTTTAAGTAGCTGTTTGGTTGATTCTTTGTATTCTGCTCCTGAGAAATGACTTGCAAGATAGGAGTAACAGCACTAGGTCTGCTTGATTCCACTTTCTGTCCTGCTCTTGCCCTTTCCAAAATTCATTTGGAGAAAGGTACAGACTCACAAGCATGGTCTGGATGGTCTGGTATAGAAGATGATTACTCCACAGGTCAATACTGTTTTCCTTAGTAATTTGCAGTTAAGAATGGTGGGAAAGTTGCATTGTCATCTGTTCATGCCCTCAAATTGATTACAGTAAAAGCAAGTTTGGCCTGAAAATTGGGAAAGAGTAATCTACCCATAGTCACTCTGTTGTCCACTTCTACTCCAACACCAGTTCTTGATGTGATTCAGCAATGGAGCCACGGATTTAACTGTGTAGCCTTCACAATGTGGTAACGGTTACTTAAAGCTGCAAGATGGAATTATATATCTGATTGTGTTTGATTTAGACAGTAACAGGATCATCAATTTCTTAAGATGCAATAAGACAGCTAATAGCCTCCTACACATTCTACAGCTGTCTCCTGAAATGTTAAAAGATCAATAGGTCTGTAAGGTCAGGGAGTGGGCAGCTGAAAAAAGACAAGAACAACTTGTATTGAAGAAGGGTGATGGAAAGGAGAGAGAAGATGATTAGCTATCGAGCATCCCAGTTTATCAAGGACACAACACTAATGCAGCTAATCCATATAAACCTATTATAGCTAGCAACTAACAGTGGGGGGAAGGCCATGCTCCTGAAAACTGGGAGTAAGGAGAAATCCACCTAGTTGTGGACTAGTTGTGAATGTGGATACTTTGCAATCAGGTTGAAGGCAAATCTTAAGTTTTTGTTGACTTCAGGAAGCTCTTGAAAGCCATTTAAAGGCTTGGGACAGAAAAAGAAACAGAAAATAACATAAATCCTTAAAATGCTTTACTAGCTAAAACTATTCCATACATAGGTCCCTATAAGTAAAGATGTTAAATATTGTCATGAAAGGCCTTTAATATTCATAGCTAATATATACCAATCCAAGGAGAAAACAATGATTGTCTTCTGGCAGAAAAAAACCCCTTCTGTATTTCCAAGAGTGTCTTTTTTTTACATTCTTTCCTTTTGCCTTGCTTTGCAGCTTTACTAGAAGACTACCTTCTGTAGGCTTTTTCATGCCAGAAAGCAGAATCTCTATCTATTGGATAATCCAGTGGGTACCCTGCTGATTTTTATAGCTATAGGTGGGCACTGTGGCAGTAATGCTCCTAATATCTGTTGTGTGTCATTTGTTTGGTAAAGATGTTGACCTCTTCCCATAAAGTATTATCATTGTGCAGTGTAATAGGAATATGATCTAAGGAACAGTCCTAAACTTACTGAAATTATAGGTATTTTGTCCACACGCTACTTTGCACGCATGGTGAGTCCTGTAGTGTCCCATTTTGTAAAGCAATTAAACATTCCTGAGCTGTCTTCAAGCTTGTTGTCTTCCCCCATTGAACTGTTGTCAGGAAAAAAACAAACATAGTGTCTGTTTCTCATTGACAGAATTAATAAAATAGAATGCTGGCAGGATACAGAACGAGCATAATTTCAGAACTGCTGTTATGCATCATTCTTCCCCAGCAAGGGAAGAGACAAGTACAACATGATATCCTGCAACAACTCCCAAGGGGAATTCCTTTAAGTTGTCAATATGTTAATTATAACTCGAGTTTATATCAGAAGTTCTAACAGAAATATATGTAGCTTTCATTAACTATTCCCTTACTTTAAGGAAGGAAAGAGTTTGATATCAGGGCTCCTAAACTGATGTGAAAGTTAGTGTTTCAGTTCAAAGACTTGCTTACGTGCTGTTTCAGTTCAGAGATTTGCCCACCTGCTGTTAAACTTAACTGAGGACTGCAAAGGTGTGTTCAATTCTCTGGATGTTCTTGCAAGATTTACAGCATTATTTTCTTCCATTTACTGCTTGGCTCTATGGTGATGGGTAGAAACACTTAGGCACCTAGTTTGAGCCATCTGTTAAATAGGCTTAATGTTAAATTACAGAACTGACTGGATGCTGAAACCAGCAGATAATCTGTTGAATGGACATAGCAGCATGTTCAGGCCAGGAAGTAAGCAGTGCAGTATAAAGGCGTTAGAGACTTTTGAGAGTCTCTCTTTTAATTAAAAACCAAACCACACAAAATGCAGAGCTGAAAATTAAACCAGCTCGGGTTAGTTAGTGTCTTAGCATTAAATCAGTTTTCTGGAGTCAGAGCCAAACACTGTGGAAGGTGGATATGAAGCAATTCCCACTTGGGATTTTATTTGGGTAGAGACTTCGAGGTAATTATTATAAAATGACTGGAGATGTTTAGGGGAATAGGTCCATAAAAAGCATAACTTTGGATTTACTGCCTTCTTATTAATAAATGTAATTACTGTCTTGCTATAATAAAATATATTAAAATATTACTTAAAATATATCTCATTAACCTTTCAGCAATCTGAGAGCTTTTTTAGCAGAGAAATTAACATTTGTTGAGAGCAAATATAATTTTCAAGTTAGGAAGAGCTTATAGAGAGTTAAAGCTGTGCAGGATCATTTTTCATCCATTTTTCTTTCTACCACAGTAATTAGGCACAATGCCAGGTAGCACAATGGAAAAGAAATTTTCGTTAATAGAATATTTTTTTACAGGCACTGCTGGACACATACAGACATCTTCTATATTCTTCTTCCTTGTGATGCTTTCTGCACAATCATATCTTCTA
Organism: Eurystomus gularis; assembly: GCA_013400335.1. Lineage (NCBI taxonomy): Eukaryota > Metazoa > Chordata > Aves > Coraciiformes > Coraciidae > Eurystomus > Eurystomus gularis. The sequence continues at coordinate 1,513 of VZZY01001105.1, read as the reverse complement.
GGGGAAAGACTTTTGGTCATCAATTAATTTTTTTCTAAGGTATCTACATGCTGTTTGAGGCCTGAGCCATTTCAGTTAGTAAAGCTATTGCTCACACTAGCCAAAATGTTTTGGGGTTTTTTTTGTATTCAGTGTACCTTGAGGGTATTTGGTATGGAGCAATGTTGACTAATACGGATAGAGTTAACTGGGGAGTGGAAAACAGGAAAGAAGAGTTTTCAATCCCTTACATCACTAAAAGAACGCTTCTGCTGCCCAGATACTTTCCTCTGTAGCTTCTTCTCATTTCCAGCATGATTCTATGTAAAGAAAAAAGTGCTTTACTGCAGTAGTTCCTTACGTTTATGTTTTATGATGCTTTTTGTATCTATGTAGGACTGGCTGTGTTTGAGAGAATATTTTCTTTGGCTGAAATGTTAAGAGCTATTTGCAGACAATTGAGCTGTAGAGAAGGAATTTGTTTGTGTTCTGTCTGGTTTAAAAGACTGTAACACCATGTTACTCCTGTTACTTGTCTGTGGTGCATGAGATTTCTAAAGCCTTCAGTTTGATTTTGTGGTATTTCGGATTTTACTGTAATCTAGTCTACATGTGTGAATTTGATAGTGTCTGTTAATCATTCTCCTGCTGTAGCTTAACTATTAAGAGTATGAATAATCAAGTTTGCAGTTGATTTTGAAAAATCACAGACTCTCTCAGCATTAGCAATTCACTCAGGAATCGGAGATGTATTTCTTTTCCTTTAAATACTTTTTAAGGCCGAAGTTAAAGCTTTCAGATATAAAATTTGAGTCGTTTGGAACTAAGATGGTAGTAAACAGATAATTGAGTTTAACCAGGTTGCTTTTCATGGCTTTGGAATGCATGACTTTGAAAAGATTTTACACTGTGTTGGAGGCTTCCATCAACACTAGTAAGCTAAATAGCAAAAGGCTACATCTTATCTTACAAAGTCTGTTGTGAAGCCAAAAGTCCTCTTTTCAGAGCTGTAATTTTTTTTTTTTACTATAGTTCAGTGAATTACGTGGCAAAAAGGCCTTTTTTATTGCCAAGGCAGCTATCTTTTAAAGTTTACTATATCTGTTAATTTAGACTCCAGTCCCAGTTTGCCTCATACAGCTTTTTCAGGAGGATGAAATACTGAATATAAAAATTAGTGTGCTAGGTTTTAAGACTTTACAGGCTTGGTTTGGATTGAGCAAATTTATAGCTGCCTTGAGACACTAATTACATCCATAGAAACTGTGAGAGTGCTAGTTACCTAGAGAGCTCTTTCTTTAACTTCCAATTTCTACAAGTAAAACGCAAAAATGATTACAACCATCTTCCAGAAAATCTGTGCTCCGTTGTGTTTGTGGGATGAGTTGAGTGGGTTTGACTATTTTATATAAGCTCTAAGGCACTTCAAATCTTTTGGGCATAGCACAGTAATAACTGCATGTGATAGGCTTGATTTCCATATCAAGGAAACCGTATCTCTGAATCTACTTGTATAATTGGAGTCTGAACAATG
>VZZY01001103.1:13159-28378 GCA_013400335.1 Eurystomus gularis | reverse complement strand
GCCAGACCCACTACAATATGACAACTATTAAAAAAGTAATCTGATGCAATTAGGAAAACAAAAAAGTAACTGAATTCTGCACTTTTGGTGGAGATGAAAGCTGAACTTTCATTAAAGCAATATGAACTGCTGAGAAATAACAACTATATGACTTGACTGAAGGAACAGTTCCAGGTTCTGTGAATGTTGAGTTTCTTTCAGAAGCTCTATTTTGAGCTATTTGTTTACTTAAGATAACTTTTTCAGTTTCTCACCCATAAGACCTGACCTTTATGATATTTTTACTGGGAATATTAGTCACCTCTGATCTGAACACTGAGACGCGGAAAATAATGAGATGTTGAGGTTAGAGTTGACATTCAGAAAATAACTTAATGCACTGAAGATATTTACAGAAATAACAAACGAATAAATAAATGAACGGATGGAAGGTAATTAGAATGTGCCATGATTTTTTCTTGCAGAATTATACATGTATTGTGGTGGCTTATGGGCCTTCTCTGTTCAAGTAAAACAACAGGCAAATTGTTCCACTTTTTGTGTGTGCTGAAACAATGGCTGGAAAGATGAATTTTAATTTTCCTCAGATGATGGGAGAGATTTACAAATTTACAAATTTTTCTCATGCTAATTACACAGCAGTCATTCAGTATTTGAAAATCTAAATTGAACAGTAACTTAAAGAAATTATAAATTATTTTTATACCTCATTCTCACATCTTCTCATGACTAATTTGCTTTATTTTATTGTTGTGTGCAGAAAGCTGCATCTGGCTAAGCAAAAGGACAGTGTGCCTGTTGGTTCCAAGCATTTGCTATTGTGTCTATAAAGTCTCTATCGGAAAATTTGACAGAAACTTGTGCCATTCTGTGAACTCTAAGTGACACCACCTCATTTATTTTTACATTTAAGTTCTGTATTTTGCAAGAGTGTACTCAGCATTATGTCATATTCACTCTGCAGTCTACCAGACCCTTTGTGCTCTTTAAGCTCCTATCAAGAAGGCATCAAGCTGCAAACTTGCAATTTGCCTGCTTAAGCACAATTTGGCTCATTGGCCCAATGGCAAAACACATGGAAACGGAAGAAATATGTAGCATACAGTGCAGGACAATCATAAAAGCATAACTAGTTTAATTAAACTAGTTTTTCTGCTCCATCTGATTCCTTAAAAGCTGAAGAAAAATACTTCCCTTCTCCCTTCTCTTCCTCCCCACATCACTCCTCAAAATGCAATCTTTTTCTCCTACAGTAATGAGCTAAACCAATAGGAAATCAAAACTAGTTCCTGAAATAGATGACTGCGTGGCCAGATTTCATAGACAGGTAATGACACTGGTGCCAGTAGGACAGTAGCGGAAAGGTAATGTTCAGATAGAACATAATTTTGAAAAGCTTTTAATCTATGGACTGCTAAAACTTCAACTATTCAAGCATTAGTTAGGATTTGAATGCCATACTGAACTGCACATAAAAAACTATTCCATTAGTTCAATTTATTCTATTGTTTTACATCAGCTACTTTCTTAAAACTGTGATGAACTTAAGTAAATATAGGAGTTTGTTTCAGATAACACTAAGTCAAATAGAGTTTTCTTCTTTTTTTCTCCTGGTAATTTGGATATTTATAGTAGATATAAATCAAGCAGTCAAGGAAGTGCAGATCAGTTCTCTTAACTGGCTGTTCTGTAAAATACATTCAGTACTCTTTGACATTAACTTGGGGAAGTGTCTCTTTGCATTCTCAAGTATATCAGAAGAAAAGAAAAAAGACCTCCAAACTACAGTTTCTTCATCCTCTTGCTAGAGAGTATATTTACCTCTGGGAATTCTGTTTCCAGGAATAAATTATTTCTTCTTCTCCCTTCCAGCATGAGACTTCAGCTCATGTGAGGATGGCAAAAAAGAAAGCTGTTGATGACCTAAAAGTTGTCTGTGCCCCGCCCCCAACATGCTGAGAGCTTTGTGTGTAATCAGCTGAATACCAATTCAAAATTGAAAATTTCAGAGCACTTTTTAGTGCTTTCAATATTTGAAGTAAAAAAACAGAAACACTTTTAATCACAACAGTTGCTTTGTGTCATAATCCCATCTTCTTAAGCTGTAAAAATTGTTGTACTTTCTCTTAAACTTTCTATTATACAGAATAGAATATTAGAACATTACAGAGAATACTGCAAATAAATCCTGAGATCTTCAAAATACCAGAAGTGTCTTGATCTTTTCTGATAAATGAATGTCTACATCTTACTGTTTTTACATATTCTTTTGCATACTGTAGATTACAGTCTTGTCTGGAAAAGTTAAAAAGGAATGATATGTCTTATATATTAAAAGCTTTTATAAATTCTAAAACATTCATGAAGAGTAATCCCAATAAAAAATATTGTATATTAGACCTAATCCAAACTTTTACAATAAACCCTGTTGTTCCTTAAATAATTCAATATTCATACACAATCCTTTTAAAATTAAAATCCGTTTTCTTATTCCTCATGGGAGTGCAGTAATGTCCTATTTCTTACATCGTGGGGAAAATACACTGAGGAAAATACACTGAAGATAGGAAATTCTTCATTGTTGAGTTATATAGTAGAAATAGAGTGTATTCTCTGTGACGGCAAAACCCTTAGCTGACATTTTCCCAGTGATTCAATACTACACAGTGGTTTCAGATGTGTCATTTTCCTTTTCTTGAACACAATATATTTACATCCAGAATATGTCTATGTCATATTCCTACTTAGATTGCATGTCTGGAAAAAGTTACTGTGAAATATATAAACAAGGACTTGGTTGCAAATTCTTGATGGCAGTTGTCTAGTAACTGTTCTATTTTGAAAATGACCAAGGGGGCATTTCTGTTGTGTTTAAAACATTGATAGCTTAACAAGTGATGCCAAAGACAGGTAGCCTGTGTCCGAAATATTGTTTAAATTGAAGACTCTGTGTCCTTTCATCATTTAAATTGTTTGCACACTTATTACTACAAACACTACTTCATCCAGAAGTTGGGCAAATATAACTATTTCCTCTAAAACTACTTACTCAAATTTAAGCAAATTTGTTAATCTTCATCCTAGCATGTGTTATGTCTTCTTCACATTAATATTTGATCAAAACATTTATATACATTTTGGAAAATATTAGATTTTAAACAAATATTAAAGAATATGAGCAGAAAGTGAGCTTTGAATTCACAAATGCAAATGCAGTTATTAAAATATTTCACTCATCCTATTAGAGAGCAGAAACATGCCTTACAGCCTATTTCTTAACACAAGCTACTCAAGAAACCTTTGTATTTTGAATTTTAGATTCTACTTAGGTACTTGGAAACCCAGTTTGAAAGCAAGCTACAGGCCAATACTTACTACTGGTAAAAATAAAGCAAGCAATTCTAGCAATTAATGTATTTGACTTAAAAAATCTGTATGAGCAGAATAAGGATGTATTGGATAGGTAGAATACATTATTTGCTCAGAACTTACATTTGTTAACATCTTTATGATCATGATATCATAAATTATTACCACTTTTCTAGGTTTGGCTAATTACTTTTAACTTCAGGAAATAAATAACAAAAACATTCCAGACCTCTAAACTGTTTCAGCAGATTATTTAGAGCCATGTTACTCTAAAGCTGGTCAGATGAAGGACTCATCACTCAACTTGTCCATGAATAAACTCAGCATGTGTCTGTAGTACTGAGTAACTATCCAAAACACACTAGATGTTATCTTTGAACCATGAAAGTGTACTCCCTGAGAAAATAGCTACATATGATTTGACTATTAATGCAAAATAAATAATGGGAACATTGTTAATGACAAATTAATATTGGGAGGTTTTATACATTTCTTGATCATACTGCTATTTGGAAACCAAATTACTGAAGTACAACTAAGAAATCAATAAATACAGAAACTCTAGACTTCATTTTAACCTCATTCGTCACATCTGGTCATATCCACTCCTTGCATTTGGAATGTTGTTATCCTGAACTTCACTATTACAAAGAAGTTTGCCTGGCTTTGAACATGTAGGCTGTTTTCTCTTTTCCGCATATTTTTAACTGCAATTTTATTGAATGAGAGTGGGAAATACATGCCACTAATTTGAACTGTGTGTTGAGGCTAAAAATTAGCTCCTGGTTTCATGGTTTCCTACCAACATATGCTACTTACTATGTTGAAGATAAGAAACTTTCTTACTGAAGGTAAGAAACATTTAAAGAAGAGAATTATTAATGGTCAAGACATCCACTAAAATGTGTGAGTTTCTACCAAGCATACTTGCAAGTAATGAACAGTCTCATAAACACCGTAATTTTTACTAATTTAAGTTTTTGATGTAATTTTTCTATGTATTTATATTCAGAATTTTATGTAATAGAGAGCACAGGACTTAATTTCACTTTTTAAAAATAATCTGCAGGAAGTCCATATGTCTCCTTGTATTTGTTTTAGAAGTTACCAGATCAGATCAAAAAAGACATTATTTAGCTAGGCCATGCATATTTAAAATCAGCTTTCATGGTTGTGTCCTTGAAATTTCCTCATCTTCTTCAAGCTTTATAAGGCAAAGAACACAACTACAACATTTTAGTAAAGAGAAAGGTATTCTCAATTAATTCTTCAAATTAACAATTATTAGAAGCAACCAAAATGAAGAAGTATAAAAGCTGTGGTGCTGGTTTATTGCTGCATCTAAATAATACCATAACAGAAATTTGGAATTATATTGTATAGCAGAATGAAACAAAACAATACCAAGTAACAAAAACATTTAATATATCCATGCATCACTGACCCTTGTGTCTGCATTAGATCAAAAGAGATAATGATCCTCATTGACAAAAGCTGAAAAAGCCATAGTGAAAAATGGAGAAACACAATAATCAAGATAAGGTACAATTAAATTAAACTGTAAAATAAAGACAAGCAATTAGAATAGTAACCATAGAACTCCATAATGTTACTCTTAGTCTGAAAACATTTACTGGATCTTCTTTTTATTGTAAAGTTAATAAAATCTATTGAAAATAAGTATAAACTGAATTATTTTTTCAATCAGTAGTTTGTGTTATTACAGATTTATATGTAAATGTGAATGTCAAACAAAAAGGGCATTTTCCATTTACTAGAATTATACTATAAAGGCCAACCCGCAAAAAAATTCAGGTAAAGACAATTTTCAGCTCTATATTTTATAATACATTTATATTTCCAAAACTTACAGTTTTGTTCCCTGCAACAAAACAGCAGAGCAGAAAACAAGTATTGTAAGTCTGGCAAAGGGTTTTGTTTGTAGGAGAGGACAACAGGGACAAGTCATTAGAGCTTCACTTTTAACTCTCTATTTCCGGTTGTTGCATTGACTCAGTACAGGTGACACTTACTTTGGGAATCAGGTTATAAGTCTGATGGCTAACAAACCCCGCTGACTATATGAACTATTATCTCTTCGAAGATTAGTTAAAGCATTTAATGATGTTTTAGATTTTATGGTAGGTCACTGTCCATTTAAATTTTGCTCTTTCTTGATGTCTTTGTTACTTACGAAGGAGTAACAGAAAAAGACCTTCAATAATGAAATAATGAATAGTAAATAATAAAAGATACCTTGGACAAGGGCAAAATGCCCATATAATACATTATATAAAATGCACTATAATCTTTATTATAGGAGGCTTATTTGCATGATGATATAGCTGCAGGAAATCTGGGTGTGATCTGAAGTGACACAAGACTTACACAAACAGGTTTTTCTAAAAAGAGCCATAGTGTATAAAAACATACAGAGGTAAATTAACAGATTTTGTTATTTGTATAGGTTGCAGTTATTGTGAAATTGTTCTTGAGAGATGAGATTGATGTGTGAATTTGGAAAGTAAACTGCAATGATGCATGACCCATCCCCTGTACAAATGTAAAGAAATCATGCTTACATCTACCTAGTGCTTGAGATCTTTAGGATTAAATGAACAGTAGTTATTACAAATGTGAATGGTTTGTTGGGTTGGAAGGGACCTCAAAGATCATCTAGTTCCAATACCTCTGCCATGGCAGGGACACTTCACACTAGACCAGGTTGCTCAAGGTCCCATCCAACCTGGCCTTGAACACTTCCAGGGATAGAGAATCCACCACCTCCCCATTAAGAAAGAACAGTATGGATTTCAACAAAAACTTCACATAAAAGTTCCCCAGGGATCTTGTTCGATACATTTATCAATGACCTGGATGAGGAGATCGAGTGCACCTTCAGTAAATTTGCAGATGACATGAAATTAAGCAGAAGTGTCAATCTGCTTGAGGGTAGAAAGGCTCTACAGAGGGATCTAAACAGGCTGGATTAATGGGCTGAGGTCAATTGTATGATGTCAATTGTATGAGGTTTAACAAGGCCAAGTGCTGGGTCCTGCACTTTGGTTACAGCAACCCCATACAACAATACAGGCCTGGGGAAGTGTGGCTGGAAAGCTGCCTGATGGAAAAGGATCTGGGGGTGCTGGTGGACAGCTGGTTACACACGACTCAAGTGTGCCCAGGTGGCCAAGAAGGCCAACAGCATCCTGGCTTATATCAGAAACAGTGTGACCAGCAGGTGTAGGGAGGTGATTGTGCCCCTGTACTCAGCACTCGTGGGTCCGGTTTTGGGCACCACAGTATGGCACAGTTGCTGGAGCAGGTCCAGAGAAGGGCAACAAAGCTGGTGAGGTGGCTGGAAAACATGTCTTATGAGGAGTGCCTGAGGGAACTGGGATTGTTTAGCTTGGAGAAGAAAAGGCTGAGGGGAGACCTCATTGCTCTCTACAACTACATAAAAGGAGGTTTTTCGTGAGGCTGGTGCTGGTCTCTTTTCCCAAGTATCTAATGACAGGACAAGAGGAAATGGCCTCAGGTTGCGTCAGGGGAGGTTTAGATTGGATATTAGGAAGAAATTATTTACTGAGAGAGTGGTTAGGCCTTGGAAGAGGCTGTCCAGCAAAGTGGTGTCACTGTCCCTGGAGGTGGTCAAAAAGGACATGGTCTAGTGGTCAGGGAGATGTCGGGATGAAGGCTGGACTTGGTGATTCTAGAGGTCTTTTCCAACCTTAATGATTCTATGATTCAAAAACACAAGTGTATTGTTTAGCCTAAAGAAGTGGAGACTGAGACAGCATATGACAACAGTCCTTAAGTATACAGAGGAGTTTTGTGAAAAGAAAAGCAATCGTTTGTTCTTTATATGTGTGGTAGATAAGGCAAAGTCTGATGGGTTTGTATTGTTGGATAGAAGAGTCATGTTAGATACAAGAAGAAGCTCTATTATGACTAAGATACTGAAACAGAGGGATACATTCATTTGAAGAGGGTTGGTGTGTTCCTCATCTATAGTCCTTAAGAACAAAATTAACTATCAGGAAGCAAATAAACTGGTCTTTTCCTAGTGCAAGATGAATACAATCTAACATGTTTTCCTTTTTATTGTCCTTTAAGACACTTCATCTGAAAGAGGTAAAAGAAAAAAAGAGTGTTGCTTAGACTGTTTAAAACTGTCAAGTAGTAGCTTATCTTTGGCAAGAAACAAACAAACAAAAAGCAGAACTGCTACAAAAAAAAAGCATTTTGACTTTTTATATGACAATTCAGTTTTTCATGGAAGAACTGATAAGTTATTTACCTTTTCACTTCTTGGTGAAAATGGTGTTACCTTAACTCAGAAGATAATTGGATTTTCTTTACTTTTTTTTTTTTTTTTTTCAGAAAAGCAAAATTACCAGTATCATTCGCCGTGCCCCAGACTTCTCTGCCTTTTAAGATGTCATTGATGTGTGTAGGCATTGAACATGACAAGCCGTTGTGCTCTAACACTTTCTGTACCTTCATGCATTTTACTTAAAATACAGTTTGGTCTTTATCAAAATCACACTGAATTTAAAGCACAGACTGTTACTGATTTCTACTCTGCTTTGGATATGACTTTTTGTGAAGTACCACATCTCCTTTGGAAAGTTGCATGCATAATAATTATATATAATATGTTATACTACCATTGTTGACTGACTTTAGTGCTGTACAAATGAGTAGGGCATACTGATGAAGAATCTGGGGCAATTTAAGGACACTTCAATCAATAGCAAACCATTTCTAAATACTGTATGCAGCTATTTGAATTTCTGGCACTTTACTAAGGCGGTCTTCAAAAGCCCCCCCTTTTTTTTTCCAAGTGGATTGGATGTGCTTCATATTCATCCAGATGCCTTGAAGATGGGACTAAGGCAATATAACACATATGAACATCAGCTCCCTTGTATATTATTAAAAATATGTATTCCCAAACCTCGAAAATATTAACTACCTAGGACTGTATAAGTTTTCATTTAGAAGGTTACTCAGTTCTTAGAAAATGGCAGTAGTTAATTTTAATATTTAATAATAATTATTAATATAATCAGTGCTTGGGGCCAGAAGGGTTCTATAGACTGGCAGAAGATATAGTTGTCTACAGCATTTTTTATGTATGAATAATGCCTTAGTTGAAATATGTTGTTTGCCACAACAAAAGGATTACAATTAAATTATTATATGCTTTAAAAATGAATGAATAAATCATGTCAAATTTAAGACACTGGAAAGATATAATTTACCTTAAAGCCTGTGACTTTACTGTATTATGATCTGCAGAGTGAAATATATCCTCTATTCTGCACGTGTGTAGTACTGAATTATTCAGCTCAATAGAAGACATAATAATTATCAAAATAGTAATAATGAGAATACCTTGGTTTTGCCTGAGGTGTGAAGTTGTAACACCATTTACTATGTAATGTTTTTATGTTCTTACTGAAGCCAAGGATTTAAGGACTGAGTTTTCAAGGTACAAATGCCCTACTGCTAACCACTTAGCTTTTGCACATTATTGTTCACTTTGAACTCTGTTTCTGATAGCCCCAACAAATGTTTACACTTACCTATATGTCAAAATATTATACCAGCAGATTACATTGAGAACTGTTAAAAGAGCAGCAGTTTACATTTAGTGCTTTCAACCAATACTGTTTACCTGAGTTGCTGGATTTAGGTGTATTTGACCCCTAATTGTGGTCAATTGTTTTACTCTTGATCCTCACAAATTTCAACTGCTAGCTCTGCTTCAGGGTAAACAGAGAACAGGGATCAACAGTTGTTTCTGATAAGACCCATATTTTCTACTGCTGATTTTTCGTTGTTGTTAATAGATTTAATTTGTCTATTGCCAACCTGTTAGTATTTTTTATTTAAACAAGTAAAGCTTTTTAAAACAGGTATTAATCTGTCTTTGGAGACACAAAATTTGTATGTTTAAGGCCATAGTGGTCAAAGGCTGAAAAAAGAAAATTGGTGATTAATATCTGCTACTTCTATTTAAAGTATGTTACTGGAGAGGAAAAAAGTCAAGATTATTGTTTCAAAGGACAAAGTAAAAACATGAATATGTAGTTTACTTGCCAGTGCTCTCACTGGCACTTACCAAAAAGATAATTCTTGCACTGGTCCTTGATTTTGGAGTTCTTTCTCTACTTTAGCCCATAATGTTGAATATAAAATATGAACAACTTCTTAAGCAAGAAAGTAGCCATACTTCCCCCTGTCTGATGTTTGCCCTAATACAAGAATCATACTTTCCATTGTTTTCAAAGTGGTTTTAAATATCTTCTACAGTGACACAGCTTCCCTGGGAGGGCTGGGCTGGGTGCTGTCCTTCTCACCAGAGGCTGCACTTTCCTAACTTGCCCCGTAGGATACATCTGTCAATGCCCCAAGAATATACCCACACTTCTGGGGTTTTGGTTGCTCAGACTCAGGGCCAACATTGATATTGCAACTGTGACATACTGCAGAGGGTTGCACAGCTGCCAAAGAACTATGAGAGCCTCTGAAGTGGCCTACTCCCCTTTCCCTTTCTCTCAGGGTGTGTTTTTCAGATGGGCTCTTGCTTTTGGGACATCTCTGAACTACACTGCAGCTACACCAGTGCAAAGCCACGTCCTTTGTTGATCCCGACTCTGAATTTCATGCAAAAATGTGACTAGCTGGTTTGACCTCAAACCAGCCCCAGCATTATGGACTTGCTGATGGCTGCAGGACTGTGGCAAACCCTGGTTACCACCACGAGGCCTGAGACTCTCTCTTACTTTTGGAATTCCTGTCCTGCCTTCACATCGTAACCTTCCCCATCACTATGAACTTGTTTGGTGATGTGGATTCTTGGCTGGCCTTAACTTTCACCCCGGGGCCTGCCCTGCTTCACTTGCTGGGTTGTGCTGAGACATGGCCTGTCGTAGTTGAGATGGACATGACACTGGACAAGTTAAGCAACAATAGCAAACTTTATTTTTTACATCTCTCTTTTATACTCTCTAGCTTAGCTCCAAACCATCGTGTCACACAATAATTGGTCTTTGCTCATCACTAACATTCTCTTATTGGTCAACATTTCTTTACCCCATGCGAGTTCGTTAGCTTCTGTCAGCTTCTTCCTTTACGTTCTTCAAATTCCTCAAAAGCTGTTTATATCCTTTCAAGGGTACAGCCTGCTCTTGTCAAGGCCAAAGCTTTCTGTGAGGCCTGCAGGCCAGTTGTCGGCTCCTACAATGTCCCACTACTATTCCATCATAAAATCATTCTCCTGAGAATCACTGAAATATCTTTGAGCAAAAAAGGTTATAAATGTTAATTGCCAGGTCAGTTGGAGATAGCATCATCAGACAACTGACCTGTTTTCTGGGTGAGTTGTCCAATGATGCTATCACAAGAAAGGAAAACACATCCTTCTAAAGTAAAATGCAGCACCTACTGCCAGAGTAATTATCATTGTATTTGGGAAAGTGTCTGCTGCTGCTAGAGTTACGCACAGTTTTTAAACACCTAATGGAGGACTATGAGTAGAAGAATGTCAGCTTTTTGGATCTCCATTACATCAGTAATGATATAATTCAAATTTAAGATTGAAACAACTATTGAAAACATACTTCCGTCTCCCATTGACACTTTAAGGCTACAAATTGCCACAGCTCTGAAGCTGACATAGAAGGTGAATAAGTTTTAGGCTGAGATACCTAAATACTGTGGGAGTTCTACATTAGAAGAAGGTCGTGCTTGCACTGTGCTGTGGAGTATGACACACAAATCTCACCTCCAGAAACAAAGCAGTGTTTCTGTGTAATTTTTGGAATATGTCTATTTTAATTAAGCATGTTGAGAAACAGAGTTAATTAGTCCAGGCACAGTCACCCTCCAATGACTATCCTGCTTTTGGGACCTGAGCTCACAATCCCTTATGGCATGTCACAGCATGATGTAAATGTACTGGCTCAAACTGACGCTAGCTTGGGGGTGTCTCTTGAAATTATCGTTCAGCTTTGCATTATATAAGGCATGCAGTTTTACTTGATAAGGATCAAACCTGGAATAAAAAGGATGTAAGATATAGTCAAAACATTTTTAACATAGCTGTGATTCTTGTTCTGTCTAGGAAACAAATTTTTAGCTCACAGAGTATCATAGTTCTTAACAAATAGGGTAAATTCAAATTGAATATTGTAAATTGCTGACTTGAACATGAAGAAAGAGGAGAGAGTCTGTAAATTGTTCATAACTTCTATGACTTTATGTGAATTATCATCTCTCAATGCACTAAAATTCAGGCAATTTTGTTTTGTCTCAGAAGATTCTCTGATTTGCCTGTACTTTCCATTCCACTTTTATGTAAATCCAATAAACGTGCTTGACAAATACGGTATTATTTATGGACAATTTGTGAAGGATCTCTAATGAGAATATTCAGAACTTGTACAGATGTTTACGTATAAACATTAGGTAGATTTGCAAACTGAATAGCTTGTATATCACCTTTGTATTCAATGCCTATATGGCAAAATGAAAAATCTCTAAAGATCAAATAAAAATATTTTTGTAATCTTTGTTAAATTTTTCAGCACTTCGTTGTTCCAAAACTATCTGCTTTTTAACACAAACATTTTTTATACCTGCTTTTGATACACACAGACTGTTATCCCTTTATTGTGGTTGTAGACAGTTTCCTACTTGAATGACTGGAGATACACAGTAAGAGTATCGTTTATTACAAAACCTTTTTTGTTATTTACTCTGAGACTACACAAACAAAAAAGTGTTTCTAAGGTGTCTAAATGGATCAATCACCAGATTATACTTTAAGGGCTGAGTTGGAGCAACCTTTCACTTCCTCAGATGCAAAGAATATACATGAAAGGAAAGAAGAAATGTTTTTCTACGCTACAGAGAAGTATGAGCTCAAGAATGATTATTAAACCTCATGAGGAAAGCAATTGCTGCTGTTTTCTTCTTAATAGACATTCATAACTGTATTAAAAAACAAAAATTGAATTAAAGAAGAATATAATATTAAATATTTATTTCATGAGTTTCTTTGCACTTATTCCACAAAACAAATAGTAGCAGAACAGATTCTTGCTTATAGTCTGATTGGTTTTGTTTTCATATAGAAAGCTGAAACAGTAAAATTGCTTTGTATATGTCACATGCATATGAAGACATCTTCTCAGGTCCATAAGAACACATAAATTTGGTTATTTGAAAATATATATACCTTTTTTTTCTGTTATAACCTGTGTGTAACCTAAATTTTTGTCTTCTTGCCAAGACCATCAAAAATTCAAAAATATAGAATTAATAAAAGGTTCATTGTAAGAATGTCAGTAGAATGACAGCAGACAGGGATATTTTTCAGATGTCCAGTGAGATTGCCTGTCTTCTGGTATGTGGTGCATTACCTTCTAAGATAATTTTACCATGCGTAGACCAGACCTTATACCTTGTGTTGTGAAACTAACCCCACGGAGATCACAAAAGAAATAAAGTAAAAATTCTCAATGTACTTTCTAATTGGAACCCTTCTTTCCCTCTGGTTACTCCATAAAGATTCTCCTGCAGAGCTTGTACCTTTTTCTGTATTGTGCATCCAAAGTAAGAACACATTGATGTCAGCTGTGAAGTATGTTCATCTTCATCTGTGGCTTAAAGACAAAAAGTTTGTTTATAGAGCAGCTGAAATAAATACTTCACTGTGGAATCACCATATTCTAACAATGGAAAATTCTTTTTCTTAAGCACCTGAGGTTTGATGTCACCCACAGTGGTACGAGAAGCAACTTTCTTTTAATATGAAAAAGATTGTTCACTTGGAAAAAGAGACAAAAATAATGAATTTGGACCTGAATTCACTAAATAAATAAAAAGGAGGAAATATTTTCTGGTTTTGTGTGCACAGATCTAGATATGAAAATAATTTATTAATCTTCTTTCAACATTAAGTTTACTAAACAAAAAGATTACAAATAAGAGCCGTCCATTCAATCTCTGTGAAAACAAGAAGTCTACCCATAAATTTCCCAACGTATCTTTTTTTCCAGAAGGAGACACTTAACAAAACAAGTCCTGCTACCAAATTGCCTTATACCCCAACTCTCACCAGTATGTTGATGGAGCCATTTTGTAAACATAAAACTCCCTACTGTCTTACCTCCAAAGTCATCTAGTCCCTTCTCTCAATGATACCAGCAGGAGACATAAAGAGTCTCACTTTGAGGGAATGTCTTTTTGCCTTAAAATATTCTTAATTTAATAAAAATGAATAGTAATATCAAAATTCTGTTTGAAAAGTTTAAGAATTCCTGTTGCTCGGTTTCCAGACAAATTACTAGAACAATTCTCAGAAGCATAGCAGGGAATTTAAGAGCAAAATGATCTGATATCAGGTGCAAAGTCCTGCACCTGGGCTGGGGCAATCCCAAGCACAAATACAGGCTGAAGTACACATGAAGTGCAAGATAATGGACTCCAGCCAGTAACTCTTCCAGGCAGTAAGTCGGCTTCAAGAGGGGCTCCACTTAAATGCCTCTATGTAAAGTTATAGAGTATGGGGAACAAACAAGAGGAATTAGAGATGTGTGCACATCTGCAGGGCTATGATATTACTGGCTCACTGAGATGTGGTGGGATGGCTCATATGACTGGAGTGTGGGAATAGAAGGCTATAGGCTTTTTAGGAAGTACAGGCAGATGAGAAGAGGAGGGGGTGTCACCCTCTATGTTAATGACCAGCTGGAGTCCGTGGAACTTGGCCTGGGCATGCATGAGGAGCTGCCAGAGACCTTACGGGTCAGTGTTAAAGGAAAGGTAGGGGCAAACACTATCACAGATGGAGTCTGTTACAGGCCACCTGACCAGGAAGAATGAATGGATGAGGCCCTCTAGAGGCAGATAGGAGCAGCTTCACATTCACCACCCCTGGTCCTCATGGGGGATTTCAATCACCTGGATATCTGTTGGGAGGATGCTACAGCAGCACAACATCCAGGAGGTTCCTGGAATGCACTATGATAGCGTCCTTCTCCAGGTGGTAGAGGAACTTGTGAGAAGAGGTGTTATGCTGGACCTTGTCCTCACAGATGAGGAGGAGCTGGTGGCTAATGTGAAGCTCAAGGGCAGCTTTGGCTGTAGTGACCATGATATGACGGAATTCAAGATCCTCAGAGTGACAAGGAGGGTGCACAGCAAGCTCACCACACTGGACTTCAGGAGAGCAGACTTTGACCTCTTCAAGGATCTGATTGGTGAAGTACTGTGGGACAAATCCCTGAAGGGGAGAGGGGCCCAAGAAAGCTGGTCAATAGTCAAGGAACACTTCTTCCAAGCACAGGAGCAATGTATCCTAAAAAAGAAGGCAGCAGGCAAGAATGCCAGGAGGTCTGCATGGATAAACAAGGAGCTCCTGGACACACTTAGATGCAGAAAGAGAACGTACAAAGAGTGGAAACAAGGATGGGTAGACTGGGAGGTCTACAAAGAAGTTGTCCAAGCAGCCAGGGATCAGGTTAGGAAAGCAAAAGCCCAAATAGAGTTAAATCTGGCCAGGGACATCAAGGGCAACAAGAAAAACAGGTATGTCAGCAATAAAAGGAGGGCTAGAGAAGATGTGGGCCTGTCCTGGTTTGAGTTAGAACCAAACCAATTCTGTTCAGTGATTTTACTTTTCATCTCAGTCTCTGCTAACTAACTGCACTTTCTGAAAATAACAGCATGTTTTTGCAGACAGTGTCTGCTTCTAGCAGTGATAACGCTTGATGTTTAGAGTTAGTACAAAGGATTGGTATGCAGACCAAGGTCACTGCTAAATCTTGTGTACCA
>VZZY01001103.1:0-12756 GCA_013400335.1 Eurystomus gularis | reverse complement strand
AAGAAGGCTGGGGAGGGACTTTTCACAGAGGCCTGTAGTGATAGGATGAGGGGTAATGGGTTGAAACTGGAAGAGGGTAGATTTAGATTGGAAATTAGGAGGAAATTCTTCACTCTGGGGGTGGTGAGACACAGGAACAAGTTGCCCAGGGGGGTTGTGGGTGCTCCATCCCTGGAGGTGTTCAAGGCCAGGTTGGATGTGGCCTTGAGCAACCTTGTGTAGTGGGAGGTGTCCCTGCCATGTCAGGGGACTTGGGACTAGATGATCTTTGAGGTCCATTCCAACCTATACCACTCTATGATTCTATGATCTTCATGTCAGACTGTTAATTTTTTGCATCTCAGATGGTTTTAGGTATAAGCTGATTTTCTATACTAAACTAAAGCATCTGGATAGCTTTTTGTGGATTCCATCTAAATTGTTTTCCATCCTTAAACTGTATTCAGAATCTGACTAACTCTGTGACTAACCCTTGGAACATAATTCAACAAACTATTCAAACGTGTTTAACTGAAGAGTACATGAAGTGCTGGGGCTTGTGCTGTGGGCTCTGAGTTGGAGTTGACGTGTGGGTGAGTCACAGTCTAGCAGAATGTTTTGGTTTTCCTATTGGCTTCATGTTCTAGAGGCAGAACCTGGCGCACCTGTGTTTCTGTGGATCCGCCCTCACCCAGGTGCTTGTGGTTGGGGTGGTGGGTGAGGCCAGGGCTGTTTTAACTAGGAGCTGATCAGTTGGAGGAGCTTCCTGTTAGGTGTGGCTTCTGTTGGGGTTGGTCACAATTTACTGAGCTGTCTTGGTGGTGTCTTTCCATGTGAAGGGCTACTGAGGGAGCTATCTCTGTTTCTTGTGTCCAGCATTCAATGCTGGCACCACAGTGGGCAGCAGAGGAGCTGTGCCCACAGGAACCTGTGGCAGGGTTGTTTGAAAGAAGACTTGTGAGGGGATGTTGCTGAGTTCAGTGTTGGCCTGTGTGATCAGGCAACTGATGGCAGCATAAAATGATGATGACTGCATCAGCATAACAGGATGCTGTGTTGTAAAACCACTTGCATATATATAAGGTTAAGTACTTGTTTGTGTGCTGAAGAAGTCTCAGCTGCCAACACACTGATAAGGTATCTGCTACAGTGGTCAGGGCATTGTAGTAATAATTCTTCCGAATATTCTGGCTAGGCTTTGTAGATCGTTGCTCTAGCTTCCCAGAATAAGTGTTTTTGTATTATAAAATACACTGAATTATCTGTCTTATTCATATTTCTTTTTCAAGTTAATTGATGTATTACAAAGATGAGTTTTCTTTCTCCTGGTTCATTAACATTCATTGTGATTCCTTCCTTATTCATACTCATAGGTGTACGCTCACACACACATAAACACACTTTGCATTCAAATTGCAAACAAGCCTCTAGGATGGGTGAGCAGATCAAATATCCAGTGCAATTTATGTGGGCAAAACACATCTTATGAATGTATATAAAATGTGATGGCAGGTTGTAAAGAAGATGGATCCAGGCTCATTTTGGCAATGCCCAGTGACAGAAAAAAAGGGAAGGGACAAAAACTGAAACACCGGAACATAAGGAAACACTTTTTAAACTTTGAGGAAGATTGATCCCTGGCATATGTTCTCAGAGAAGCTGTGGTTTCCAGCTTTAGGGACATTCAAAAGCCATATTAATGTGGTCCTGGACAACTGGATCTTGGTGATCCTGCTTGAGTGGGGGGAAGCGGACTAGATGAGCTCCAGAGGCACCTTCTGACTTCAACCATCAAGTGGTTTTCTTTCATGTGGAACCAAAAATTTACTTTTAGTCTAATTAAATTATTGGTGATCTAACAAAGACTAATAAAATTATGAATCCAGTTAAAATTGTACTGACAGTTTAAATCCAAGTTATTGACTTACTGAAATGAAATAATTCCTTTTGAAAAAAGGAAATAAATGCCTGAATTTCAAAATAATCTTTCTGGTTTTCTACCAAAAACTTTTCAAAGAATTCCACTGAAATTAATTTTTTTTTTTGGTGACAATTTTGTGGCTCTGGCAGTCCCAGACAAGCCAAGAAGTTTCAATATCAGAAAACAAAGCACAGAACTCAGGCATTTGAGAATTCTAAAATGGGAAGCTTGGGACAAAACTCCCAAATCTGCACAGCTGGGGACCTAGCCTGCCTAGAATTGTACTCTAAATGCTTCCAGATTCCATTGGTGTAAGAGGGGAAATTCTGAGATCTCTAGATGTAGTCTTCATCATTGGAACAATGGCCCTGAGCCAGGTATTTGGAAAATCATCAAACCCAAAAATCTCCTGAAAACCATTTTTGTTTCAACAAGTAGTGTTTTCCATAAGAAATCTTTCACTGTAACATTACTATAAATTTGAAGAGTTCTGTCATAGAAGGATGTGAAAAAAAGGGAGGAGCCCTTTTACTTCTTTCTTGCTCTATGTTTATGATCTTGCTAACAATAAAAAGGGAGAAAAGTAAATGTTACAAATGCACAGGAAAAGACTCAGTGCTATCTCTTTTTCCTGATTCAGCAAATCAGCAAACAAGAAAGTTTGCTTTTGTCTGGCAAAAGCTACGTTTTATCTGCATTTTATAATCTTTTTCAGTTACTTCCACGCCTGAATTTAATCTTTCTTCTTTTTTTTTTTTCTAAAAACACCTATACCTAGAAGTCACATGAATGGATCTCTTTTTGCCTGTATCACTTTTTTCCCCCTCTTTTTCTTAAATGCAGGTAGTACATTTACCAGTCTCCAGTCACATAATGCAACTTCTGTTTCAATAAGAAATCCTTTCAGGTAGCTCCTTGATTAGAAATTTATAATCTAAAATATTCAAGCACATCACAATAAGGAAATGTTAGTACGCAATTAAAACTAAAATAGGACACGTTCACTGATGACATAGTGGTTGATCTCCCTTTTTCAATTGTTTTTTTAATCCATTCCCTTCAGGCAAATACAGTGTCATCACAAGAACATGGTTTGCTTTGCAGAAATATAATCAGTGAGGACATCCCTCCCGGATTGATTTCAGCTGATATGCCTGAAGCATGAGATATTTTATAGCTTCACAGGAGCCAAAAGGACAGCATGGAAAAATGGCAACTCATAAACACTTGGAGTTGCTTACCAAAGGCTAAACAAGAAATGTATGCACAAAAAATTTCAGTCACTAAAATAATGCCAGTTCTACAGTTTGCTCTTCTTCTCTTGAGAGTGCCTATTATTTCCTCAGACAGGTAAGTTAAGGTCAGGTGAAAAGTGAATATTTTGAAATATCTAATGTCAATGAAAATTAGTCTACTTTATGTCTATTTAGTTAGAGATTTCATGTGTTTTGATAGCTGTAATAGTAAAAACACCCCAAAACATTCTTGCTATTTTAAAGGTGAACAAAGAAATATTTTTAATCTTCCAAACAAAATGGAGTGAAATGTGAAATTTGAACTAGAATTTCCTCTGCTGGCATGGTGAAGAGCTTGTTAACTGCTAGTTAACTACTGTGTTTTACCCTACTTGATTCTGGAATGGACTAGCACTAAAGTCAAACTCCAGTATTTCTATTCCTGAAATGGAACAAGTTAAATGATTTGGGAAAACAAAGATCACTTTACTCAAGAATGTTTTACTAGATTAGTCTGAAGAAATAAGAAAGGAGGAGCAGAAAAAAAAAAAGTAATGCCCTTTGGAAATGTATATTTGTCTCTTTGTGAAATGATGATAAACCTAACAGAGGATTTAAAATGTATGAAAGTAAACAAATATTTATACTCTGAAAATCTGAAGAATTTTTAGGTTATATCTCTGGAAACTGTTGCAATCACTTCTGCTATCTCTTTAAAAAGTTTACCCAACTTCAAGCCACTGTAGCTTTCTGTTCTTGTGTTCATCATCAAATGTTTGTGTCGTAGTTCAGTTTTAGAAAACCAGATACAGCTTAGAAAAAGGACACTATTTGTTCAGTCACTAACTCAAATGAATCTTTAGCTTTTTTTTTTTAATTACATTATATTTTAAAATATAAAGTCATTAATACAGTGTAATATGAAATGATTAATGTGTTTTTACATCAAAAATGTGTGGGGATTTACAATCTAGATTAATGCTTTGTTAATGTAAATTATTATTATTATTGCATCCAATCACAGTCTTAAATAAATACAGAATTTAATTCCAGAAGAAACAATTAGATAATATAGTTTCATCTTCTGTAGAGTACAGTCAATTTTTTTCCTGGGTTGAACCTAGCAACATAAATTCATCTAAAAGTGTATTCTGGAATGAATGTGATGTGAAAAGTCTAATATGTTCAGAATTTCAATTCTCCTTTGGTGTTAATTCAAACAATTAATTACTTCATTGTTAAAAATTTTCCTATTTCTGGTTTTGTCTAATTTAGTTGAAAGGCACTGATTCTTCCTGTATCTTTCTATGCCAAATTAAAGCACTTTTTAGTACAAAGTATTTTCTTCCTTTGAAGGTGCTTTAATTCTGTAATGAATTTTATAAGCTCTAAAGAGTTCATTAAAGAGAAAAGCTAACTGGACAACATATAACATGTATATAGGTAATTAGGAAATGTGTGCAGCCTTTCCCTATCTTGGTTAAAGAACGATTCAGAGCTTTCCCCTCAGCTTTGAATGCATTTAGTATTAGCTTACTGTCTTTAATAATCCTATCTAATAGAAGTCTTAGACATGGACATATTGTCATTATATACCTGGTACTGAGCCACGTTTTTGAAGGAGAAATGCTACTTACTTTAATCTTTACTCTTTTCTGCCTATTCTCATGTAGAGATTCTGAAAAACAATATTTTTGTTTATGTGAACCTAACTGTGATACACTCACTATAGTCTAGCTTTAGGTTAATCATCTTTAGCAATGGTGGAATTGTTTAGATATTGCTCTTCCAAATTTGCATATATAGAATTTATTCATATAAACAGTCTTCTTTTTTTATACCCACTTTTTATTTTATGTATCCATGTGAGGAACTGGCTTCTATAAATCATTCCTTCATTCTTCAGTGAATGGTTACTAAAAAACTTTCAGAAATTTGTATGGGCAACAAAGATAACAAAAAGCAAAAGAAATGGTACAGAAAATTAAAAAAAAAAAAGGAAAAAAAAGATCATCTGTGCTTTGCTTTGTTCTATAAGTTTTATAAAAAATGATTTCACAGATTGCAGTCAGAAGCAGTGGTTATCGAACAAAGTCTTCCCCAAAGCACTCTGATTTTCCTTTACAGTGACACTTTTATCCAGAGTTGAGCACTTTCATATTTGGAATGTACACTGAACTGTGACAACAGGCATCCTGATATTCAGCTGATAGAACTATAGAAAATCCTAATACTAATATGGTCTTCCATGGGGATTATTCAGCTGTATAAAAAAAAAAAAGAAAAGAGGAAAATGAAAGAAAAATAATATTCAGTATGATCTTGTCTATATCTAAAGGCTGTGCTTTTAGGGTAACACAAAAATTGAATGGCTGTAGTTCAGACACTGACTGCCCAGAGGACTACAAAGCAAACAAAATCTAGAAATTATATCTTTGCATTTTTAGTCCGTATTTTCATTACCTCGGTAGGACTACAGGGCACAGAAAGACTCAATGGATTAGACTTTGTACACAATGCTGTATATTTGAATCTCTTGTTCAGAATGAATTGTTATTACTTCTCAAAGTTTTAGATGTTTTTATAAAGTTTGGGCTTTTTTATTCCATTAGCTTTTGTTATCTTATTTTCTACTTAAGAATTTTAAAGTGTTTTACCAGTAGAAAACTTCAGTGAGTTCATACAGGGTCTCTCTCTGCTTCCCTGTTTTCGCTTTGTTTTTTGTTTTCGTTTTTTTTTTTCCCCTAGAACCAAATGATTCAGAGTTAAAGTGTATAGGTTTTCTTATGCAGATGGTTTAGCTAAGAATAACAAGCATGAATCCACGGCACAGATCATGATCTGAAATCTCCCCTGGAGCCTGCTTGACTGATGACCCTTTTGTTCCCCACAGCTATGAATCTTCCTCTGAACCAGCAATCATTTTCCTACAAGACCATTAAATCTTCAATTTGAAGCAAGTATAAAATTTCTTATGTTATGAATGATTTCCACACTTCCCAGCATGGACTCACTCCACTCTCAGCTGCCCTGGGCAATTCTACTGGCTCACAATGCAGCAAGGTCATAGAGGCCAAGGGCAAAAAAAGACACTAAAAATGTATGCAGGATGTGTAGTAATGCAGAATCAGAACTTCCACTAAGCTTTTCAAATAGGAGTTGAGATGAAATTGCCCTGTGTGACTCTACTGTGGGTGACTCCTCATGCTGTTGAAAACATCTTTCTCCATTACTACTGTTTTAAGCAGCCTAGGACCCTAAGAAACACCTATATTGTATTCTTTTTGATTCACAGTATTCACTTGGACTCAACTTCTGTGCCATAGTGTTAATCTTCCAGTCAATGTCAAAAGAGTATAAATAGTAAAATTATACTTAAAAGTAAGTGAGACAGTGTCAATGACAAAGGAATATAATAAAGTTCTTCCCTGCCAGATAAGAAGTGATGTAGCAGAACAGATTATCCATCCATATTGGAGAATAAAGGCTTCTATGAAACAAAGGTGGTAGCGGGAGGAAATATCATATGTTAGATCAAATGATTTATTATGGCGTAGCACTAGACTTTTAACTATTATGTCAAGAGTAGATAAACAAGAAAACTTGCATGTCTATGAAAAAATGTCATTTCAAAAACTAAAAGTGAGAATGTTTAAGCTCTGGGCATGGAAAGAAGCATTTTGTTATTTATTTATTTGTTTTTAATAACGGAACTTATATAGAGAATAATGAAAAGTTTACACTGGATGGTGAATGAGTTTGGAGACAGGATAATATGGACTTTCATAGCCTCTCAGATAATGTCCTGTTTTGTCAGCTTTCATTGTAAATGTGGGGTTTTTAATCTCCATTATTTTCTGTTTACATGCAATTTAAAAAAAGGGTGTCATTGTGTAAGTTTATAGCTGCTTTATTTGGTAAAAAATTCTTACAGCTATTTCTTATCTCCAAGGACTTTTTTAAAGGCAAATAATTTATAAAACCATCACTAAATGCTAGACTAGTACATACACAGCTTTGATGCACAGCATAATTTTAGTAAAAATGAAATTTTATTAAAATGAACAGAGAATAAATGATTTACTTCGAAGAAAGGATCCATTCTTAAATTAAGGAAAAAGTTCAGTTAAAATACATTCATAAACACGAACACTTTTAATGCTCCATGTAGGAGTAAGAAGAAAATAAAAAAAATCCAAATATTTTAACAGTTTAATGAGTAGGAGTTTGTATAAGTGGAACAGATTTTTCTGAAACATAACAATATTTTCATATTATGTTATTTTTAGCTATCCGTATGGTCTTGCAAGACATCATTTTTTAGAACTGGGTAGAATGCGGCAGAAGTGTAAATATGTAATATGTATGCTTTAAAAAAATGTTACAAAATTTTAGCATTTCTTTCTGGTTTGGATGGTAATAACATCTTGGATGTTATTATTCTAGTCCCTCATCTTTTGTGTTATTTAATGTAAACATAATTCCATGTCAGCATGTCAGGCTTATTTTCTTGATATCATTAATATTTTCATCTTAAATTTTCCTAGAAGACCCAACTCAGGGATTGTTATCAGACATACATGCTCTGCTTACTGTAGGGGGAAAAAGCTGATCGATAATGTATATACTGAAAAAACAGAACTCCAGTGAAAATGTTTTTCTCAATATAGAGAATCACATTACTATTATATGGTCCTTCTGTGTGTTCACTAGCCTGAAAAAAAAAAAAGAAAGAAAGAAAGAAAGAAAAAAGAAAAGAAAAATGAAGAAGAGTGAATAGCAAAACATCGAAAAGTTCTGAGATCCAGTAGATCTTGTAGGTTGTTGAGGACAGACACATTCCTCAGCCATAAAACAATGCAGGAATGAGGGATCAGTATATCTCCTATTTGTAGTCTTCAGATACATTATAGCTGTAGATTAACCTGTTGAAAAAATAGTTAATGGATAATATTCCAAATAAACATCTGTAGTGGGTCTGGCTGAGCTGGTTTTCCACATAGCAGCAGTGTTTTTGTGCTGGGAGCTAGAAGGGTGTTGAGAACAGACCCGTATTGTGACTACTGCTGAGCAGTGCTCGCACAGCACCAAGGCTCTTCCCAGCATTCACCCCCCAGTGGGATGGGGTGGGCAAGATCTTGGGAGGAGACACAACCAAGACAGCTGACCCAAACTGACCAAGGGGATATTCCATACCGTATGATGTCAGCTCAGCTATAAAGCTAGGGAAAAGGGGGGTGGGGATGCATTCTGTTGTCCTCCAGAGCAACCGCTACGCGTCTTGGAGCCCTGCTTCCCAGGGAGTGGCCAAACATCGCCTATTGATGGGAAGTAGAGAATAAAACTTTGTTTTCCTTTGCTTCCGTGTGCAGATTTGCTTGGATTTTGCTTCTATTATTATTAAACTGCTTTTGTTTCTCGTCTTATTTTCCTCCTCTTTCTTTCTGCTCTGCTGAGGAGGGAGAGGGGAAGAAAAGGGGGGGGGTGATAGAGTGGCCTGGTGGGCACCTGGCGCTCAGCAAAGGTTAACCCACCACAACAGCTTAGAACTAAAACCTGAACATTCCTAAGGAAAATTAGTTCTCGGAGTGGTCCAGGGACTCTTCAGCCAGTTATCTTCATATACAAGATAATGAACAGGTTTGAGAAAACGGAGTGACTTGGTACCAAGTTACTAATAGAACTCTTAGGAACTCTCACAAATTGATTGACTGGTGCTGATTGAACTCTTAGTAACACTCACAACTTGATTAATTGGTGCAGGAGTTCTCTAGGTGGGAATTTCAGACTGTCCTGAAAACTCCCCACAGGCAGCTCCTTCTGCGTATTTAACTATGTTAAATGTCCTGAGGGCCGATTCTGGCCCTTCCTCCCAGAGAGTTACTGCTACAAACTTCATCAAATGGTATATAGATAGAAGACATGTAGTTAAGCAGTACAAGCTTCCTGTAGATGCAAAAAATGGTCACATAGGACAGTCTTTTGTACATATTTAAGAAAGCTAGAAGATGCTTTACATGTGGGTTGAGAAAATCTATGGCGATAGATCATACACGTGCTGAGGTTGTCACATAGGACTATAGACCACTTGCATTACGAGACTTCAGCAAAAGAGTCAGACCTGATCCAGATGATGTTGCTGTTACAGAATCTTGCAACAGATACTCCCATTTCCATCTGGACAATGACTAACTGTCCTGCTTCAGACATTCACCAAATGAGAGTTACTGCATTCAAAGGATCAAATACATGAACTCCGTTTGCTTGCTTGGTTTTAAACGAACTGTCCATAATGTATGTGCAACAAGGAGAGAAATTATATGAAAACTCCATAAGGATGTCAATTTAATTATAGCTGAGTTGCATGGGAATATTTTCATAATTTCTGCAATGTTTACAAATAAAACCACAGTGACCAGGCTGTATCTTACTGTTATTACTGTAGAGCTACATAATATCCTTCTTCTATGCATTTTATCTATGAGTAATCATCACCCAGATTTTAAACCTTGTTCTTATGTATTTCCACAATGCTTAATATAACATGGATTTAGTCTACAATTTAAATGCTGAAATACCAACACATCAGTATGGTGGGATTCAGTAAAGCTATTCGAACAGTGAACAAAGGACATGAAACATCATGTTATGAACCATTGTGAAACAATTGTCTATTTATAAATTTGGTTTCCAAATACAATTCAAAAATTCTTTGTAATTAGAATTACTTTAAAAAAATGAAATGGGGAGAAGAATAATTTTTCATAAATTTGTGTGACTTCAGGAAAAAAAAAATTAAATGAAATTGAAAATAAATCATCAGGAGTAGGTATCTTATAAATGTTAGTCTCTAGAGACCTGAAAGAGTGCAATAGTACGCCTACAAATTTTTGTGCAAGACATCTGGTTTAACAACCACAGTTACCAATGAAAAGAATCTTGCAGACACTAGTGGAAGTTATGTTACGGATTTTTATATCAAATACAAAACAGCTTATGAGATATATCAATGTTCATCTAGGTCTATTTGTCTTCAAAATAAATATGCTTGCAAAAGACTCATAGATTAATTTTCAAAGCCAAATAGAAAACTTACTTAGCATATCTGTCAAGAAAACATTTGAATGAGAAAGCAAGTAAAATCTGAGATTGTTTGTGGAAATGAAGAGTAACATCTGCCATTTTAGTCACAGTAATCAGACATGTCTTCTAAGAGACTCTGAATAGCATGTACCTGTTAAAGTTTCAAAGTAATCCATCTGTCTTGTTACTTAAATAATTCTATAAATATGGCACTTCAAAAGAGACTATTTTATTAATGAAGCCAAAACATAATTTCTGTAAACATTTACACTTTAATAAACATCTATGGTAATTGAATCCTTAGAATAATTACTCTAAATATTTAATGTTCATTCAGTATCAATGTTTTGTTGTTGTTATTAATAAAACTATAACAGGAAGATGTAACATAGTTTGGCAAAATGATATCACATATATCAAAGTGTTGAAATAAACACAACAGTTTCAGTCAGTGGGATTTTGAGATCTCAGTATCTTATGAATGTCATAACAATCCAATTCCCCTCCTGCATCCTATTTCAGGCTTTAAAAATCTGACACTTATAGCACATTCAATTTTCATGGTGAATGTCTGAAAACAATGTCATGGGAATTTAAGTCAGCACCATCTCATGCATTTGTTGTTTTATTGAGGTGACCTGTTTATTTAACAGATCCTGCCGACTGTATCATAGGAACCTCTGAACTTTTGGCTGCATTCTATTCAAAGAATAGCCATGATGGCACATCAATACCTCGTGGGTGATGCTCCTAACCCAGAGGGTCCTCACAGCTGGACTTCATTCCCAGGAGTGGGTAGCTGCAAGCAAAGCACTTGCTGTTCTCTTTCTGTCTCTGTAGTCCTTGCAAAGAGTCATTCAAAGGCACTTTTTGCCTTTTGATGGACTGTCAATATACCTCCTGGCTGTCTTGTCTCTCCTGTTACATCCAAGAACATTTATGCAAGAAAGCATATATCTTCAAGTGAAAGTCAAGCATGGAATGAACTGTAGATTAATAAAAAAGTCTAAGAGAATATTTTCAAACAGTAAAAGATTGATTGGCTAAGAAGCCAATATAGTCCATGACTTGGATGTGTGATTTCCCTGTGATTGTGTGAGGAGGAAGAATTAGGAAATCTTTTGTGATCAAAGCAGCATTCAAAATTGATATGTTTCTACTTCAAGCAGATTGGTTTTGATGAATCAACATTCTGTAAGGAAAAAAATCACCA
The DNA here is from genome assembly GCA_013400335.1 of Eurystomus gularis. Classification (NCBI taxonomy): domain Eukaryota; kingdom Metazoa; phylum Chordata; class Aves; order Coraciiformes; family Coraciidae; genus Eurystomus; species Eurystomus gularis. Next base: position 1,325 of record VZZY01001103.1, on the reverse strand, counting down.
ACATATTCCTGAAGAGTTTAATAGCAAGCCCAGTATATATTTTCTACTACTATGTCTGGCATAGATCAGTAGTAAGGGAACATCAGTTAAAAATAAAAAAAAAGTAAGTGGAATTCATATAGCTATAATACAATATTCAACCAGTTTCTAGAGTTTGATATGTTAGAACTGCATTTTTGTGTAACATTGTAGAGATAATTAATAACAAAGTGATGCTAAAATTGTTAAGCACATATATGCATTACTTATTTTTATATAAACTAATAAGTGAAAGTGTTTACAGAATAATGGCATCAGGACTGATCTTTTCTTGCCTTGCAGAAGGTTAAAAAATAGTCCAGCCCTGTGAAATGTTGATCATTACATTTCTTCTGAGATAACTTTTGGTTTTTACTATTATTACTTGAATGGTCTACAAAAGCATATCCTTAATCATAAATTTTACAAGATTGATACATAGTAAGCTGATTAAATAAAATCTATTACAAAGTTCATGTTTTTTAAACAACCAGAATCCTTGATCTACTTTTGGAATCTTCACTTAAGTTATGCATCAAGAACATTGCTCATTTCACAAAACAGAGCTAATAGAGACACCAAAAGTGTGTCTGATCATAACCCTTGTCATTGCCCTTCATGATTATTTATGAAGCCTGTGCCTTTTCATTATAATAGCCATACATCAATAAGTGTTATGATGGCCCAGTTATTTTCCCTTTATTGCATCTTATCTAGTCAGGTTTAAAATAATTACTATAGTAATCAAACCATTCTGATCTCTTTTTCTAATATTTCTGAGCAGTTAATACAACCCACTGCTTAAGTATGACATGCATGCCTGCATGCATGTCATTTTATAATGTTTTTACCAATCGACATTCACAACTACATACTTCACACATGTTTTTTCTCCTATAGAGAAGAAAATTTTCCTTGTGAGCATATTAGCTGTACTTGTGAATATCTGCTGATTGTCATATAAACCCTTTCTATAATTCAGATATTTGGCCACTGGCTGTACTGAGTCTTGTAGATCTATGCCTGTAATCTTATATGTTAATAATGTAATCTTGATTAAGAAATTGGAAACCATTTTCATCTTTTCGACATACTGCTGTGGGATGTATACTAATACCAAGTATTGACAGTTCTCATGTTGTTTTCTTAGGATTAGTATGCTCTTGGCACATATTTCTCCAAATGATGTCCAGTAAAATATATACTCTTCCAAGGATGCTACAGTAGTGTTTTAGTGCAATATAAGCAGTAGCCAGTATGAAGTTATGGATAATAAACATTTGTCTGCTTCCCTTCCCTTCCCTTCC
>VZZY01001098.1:3471-15892 GCA_013400335.1 Eurystomus gularis | reverse complement strand
TCAGGACCCATAGACTTATGGCTGCCCAGATTGTTTAACCAGTCCCTAATCCAGTCTTCATCAACCAAGGCAAACGCCTTTATCCTGACCTCCCCTGGGGCCTCAGGGGTCTGGGGCTCCTCAGAACAGCCTCCAGCAGTATAGACAGAGGCAAAGAAGGCATTCAGTAACTCTGCCTTTTTTATGTCCTCTGTCACCAAGGCCCCCACCGCATTCATCAGTGGGCCTACATTGCCTCTAGTGTTAGTTTTATCTGCAACATACTTGAAGAAGCCCTTATATATTGTCTTGGAAGTAAAAAACTACCACGAATAATCCATTACCAAACTCTGAAGTCAGAAAGCATCAAGCAATCAAGTAACCTGGCAATTCCAATACAAACCAATTTAAAAAAAAAGACAAGAAAAAACATGGCACAAAGCTACCTGTTTGAAGAAAGGTCTCCCCTAATTTTGAAGAAAAAGTATCCATGTAATAGTTATTCTGAGTATGTATTATTCCTAAACGCCTCTTTTTTTAATTTTGAAGTCAGCAAGGAAAAAAAAAAGTTTTGGGTCTAGGACAACTCTCTGCAGCCAAGCCCTCAAAGACAACTCTCTGAGGGCCAGCAAATTCTGACAGTCCTCCTTGCTGCACAGCAAGCTCCACAAAACCCCTGAACACCATGGGGGACAAGGGGACTCTGTGTGGCCCCACAGGGAAGCCGCTCTGAACATCACTTTGGGAGCAAGGGGCAAGCTGCCCATGTGAGCGCTGCCTGCTAGAAGAGCCTGCTGCTTTGTCAGCCTCAGCTTGGGGTTTCCCCCACACACACACTTTCGGAGGGGGTCTAGGACACCTCACTGTGGCCAAGCCAATGCACCCAGTTGAATAGTCCTAGACTGGCTCCTGCTTGTGTATATGCCATCAAATTAGGAAGTGTTAAAACAATGCAGTAGTAAAGCATCAAAAACCATTTCATTAAACTAACCGGTAATCGTGAACTATGGCACACAAGTATTCTATAGCGATTCTGTTGCCATAATAGGACACAATCTTTGAAATACGCATGTCTGCTTTGTGATATTTCTTCAGTTTGACCAGAGGACTGTGGCCTGAAACAACCTGCTCATTAATAGGCATCTCTGCCCTTGTGCACCTTTCAGAGGCCATAAGTGACCTTCCAGATGGTCAGGTGGCACATTCCCAGCCTGGTTCAAAGGCAACTATAAGCAGCTTCAGAACAGTTGTTAGTGCGATCCCCAGTGCTCTCTGTCCTGTTGAACAAATTCCACATTGCTGGAAACGGAGGAGCTCATCTACTATGTCCTCTCCTATCTGAACAACCGATGTAGCTGTCCTTGAATTAGTTGAGAAGAGGCTGAAGCTGTTCAGGCAGATATTCCTCCAGGGTAGCAATATATTCCCTCAAGTCCTAGACAGGCACAAATAAGGCCACAACTATTTTGGCCATAAGGGCAAACTCCATGTTGGTGTCAAATTCTTGACCGGCACCTACTGATGCTGAATGCTTCCTCATGTTCTGAGCCAGGTGTGTTCTGAGCCTTTTAGAGCTGCTTATGGGAAGCATTCTTTCATGGCATTCATGACAGCCATGGTGTAGTCACAGTGAATGGACTGCAGATGTATGTTAGGCACCAGTGTTTCAATAAAATGAAACAACTGCTCACACGTGGTGCACTGTTTGGCAGAAGGGTGTACAGCTCCAGATACATACCCCCTACTTTGCCAGGATCACACAGACCTAGGAAAAGAGTTGGGGGCTATTGCAAATGTGCCATCCACATTCCAGATGTTGGATGTTTGCAGAATTTGCAGCCAGTTTTCTGCCAAATAGAAGGGTTCTTCTGGATCCCTTCCAAGTATCACCAGGAAAGAATGACTGACGCATGTTTGGTGTTGGTGAATAGATCTTGTATTCCTCCGGTCATCCAGGTTCACTAGGTCCAAAAGGTGCTGCATACAAGTGATTTTGCCTTTGGTGGATTGTTTCTTGTAAAGCTATAATTCTTAGAATTATAGCATGAACCACTGAGCTCAAGTTGGACATGCACGAATTAGTAACTTCAGTTGTACCTCCATCATTTCTTCAGCTTGCCCCTTTACCCCCACCACAAATCTTGCCATTTCAACATTTGCTGCCGAAGGGAAGTGGGAATGCTGATTGATCTCTTCTTGATCACCTCTCTTTTCCTGGTGTGAATTCTAGCTTTGCATTGTCCCCTCTGTTCACAATGCCAAAATTCAACAGAAACTGAGAATATTTAACCTTCACTGAGTCTATTGAGTACATACATGTACCCATCACAAGCAATCTTTTCCCTTCCTCTCTGGCTTCAATCTGTCACAGCCATCTCACAAGTAGCAGCCAAGCAGTATGATTTTTGCAAGGAAACTGTGTATATATAAGGGAATTAAAGTCTAAGAAATAGTCACACAATTTGTAACGTGCTAGTCAATTCATCACAAGACTGCATTGCGCTTGGCCATCAGAGGTGTCCACATTGCTCTGCAACTGTATTTGGTGACTCATTAGCAAAGTAATATTAAATTAATAATGAGAAAGGCAATGACGAAATAAAGGCAACTAAATCAAATATGAAGTACAAAAATTAAGGTTTTGGCCAGCATAAGCACAGTCAGCTAACATGCAGGCAGGATGCAAGGAAGGTGGGGAGAACTACAGGAGGGTTTTGCTCAGGAAGCTCAGGAGCAGGCAGCTGCCCCACTGCCTCCCACCACTTGCCAAGCCTTAGCCGTAAACAAAGAAGTACCACCATCACAGGGACTGCTGGCTCCCTATGCTCCCAATTGCCCAAGGCAGAGGAGGATGCTGGGTGACACCATGCCCATAACTCACTCAATTTAAAAACAACACTGCCCTACCCCTCCTGTCAAGAGAAAAAAAAAAAAAAAAAGAGGGGGAAAAAAAACAAGCTAAGGCCAACAAAACAGCAGGCTCCCCCACCAGGCAGTGCTCAGGCAGCTTATGCTCCACACCCACAGCTGCGCTTTGAGCTGCTCCCACAGCTAGTTCTCCCAGTCTTCCCCCTAGACCCACGCATCTCCTCCTCCTCCCCATAATGTAATGTGTACTGCAGGCACAGCAGGAATAAGCTCAGAGGAGGTCCCCCCTCCACCTCCCGGGAGAAACTCACACAGAGTTGGCCCATTCGAGGAGGAACACATACCACCTCCAGCTATGTTAATATTTATGTCACTATTTACTTGGAAAGGGATTCATTTAAGGAGACAAACACCATGAAGAGCTTCAACGGCTCACCTTTAAAACCCACCTGGTCTGCCAAAGCAGAACCATGAGCAAAAGTCATCAAAGATCAGAAATTCCCTGTTTTCCATAATTCTTCAGCAGTCTGAGAAACATCTCTTTTGTAGATGCCACAAAACTATGGAAGCAGTGAACATGCAAAAGTCACCTACCTAGGAATACTAACTTTTAATCATTAACATGTGAATTGACATTTTGTTGCTGCAAGTATAAAATTTTGCCGTAAGATTCAGTGGGTAAAGTGCAAACTGAGACAGGAAACAATCACAGTAATAAAAAGGATATCAGCTTTAGCAAAGTCTCTTATCCCACACTGAGGTAATCCTGGTGTGTTTTGCATGTAGAAATCCAAGTAAAACCAATGGGCAAGTTCAATCTGGAAACACACTCTGATGGCATTGTCTCTCTCTTCACTTGGAATATGCAAAATAAATCGGCTGTAAGGAAAGAAAGAATAGTAAGATTAACCAAATCTATCAATTTAAATAAATCTAGCAACAAAAATGCATCGCAACAGTGGAATTCCTGATCAATCAGCATGGAATAACAGAGAGCAAAAGTTTTACACATCATAGTAATATATAACTTTTAAAGTCAAGAAGGATAATGAATTATGATGTTCTTTCACAAAGGTTAGTTACAATAAACTAAGTAAATTAACTGCTGTGAAAACAGGAGTAAGGACATCCTACTTAAATGGCTGTATTTCAAAAATGAAAGCATTTTTACATGTCCAGTAAAGAACATCTGCAAACCCTGATAACAGACATCAATGTACTTTTTTTCTGGACACAAGTTAAGCACAGCTATGTATTTTCACTTAAAACCACAGTAAACTATTTATGTAGACTTTAAAATTCAACACAATCCTATTAATGTTCTCAGTTTGAATTAGAACATGGACAATTGGTTTATTTCTTAAGTCTATGTTTTAGCTCAGATACTGGCATGCAAATACAGAGCCTCAGAGATGTAAGTGTAAGCAGCACAGTGTGAGAGCTTATTTTACTGATTTGCAAGATCAGGAACAACAGAATATTCTTTTTAGAAATTTAAAGTCACCCACCCCATTGAACTCACACCATTTGACAGAAGTCTTTTACATTCAACTTCTGAGTAACACCATGTAAATTCCAAAAGCACACAATATTATTGCCAGAACCAGAAATACTTAAGGCACATTTGCTTAAAATTTGATGGGTACAAATTGTTCAGGGATGTCAAAAGCAGTTGCCTCTCCCAGCCACTCTGGCCAAGGACTGCCTCCTGCTCGACCATTGCAGCCCAGCCTCAGCATCTCTGCCCAGGCCAAGGGACACAACTGCCGCTTTCCTTCTGGCAGGTTCAAGCACTGGCAGAGCCCAGCACGTATCCCAGAGACACACACGGGACACTGACACAGCTGGTCACACAGGCTGCCACAGACAGGGTGCAGCCTCCAACAGCACCTACTTACAGGACTCTCACAAAACACAAGCACAGACAGCCAGGTCCCCTTCTCATCTTCAGCTGGCAGAGGCAGAAGGTCACTAGTGCTGGCACACACTTGACAGTCTCCAGGTTCACAAGCATGTGAATCATTCACAGGTCCCACAAGTACCAGCATGGCTCCCTCTGTCCACCCAACACCCCTGCCCAGATCCCAGGCCTTCCTACCCATCACACAGGTGTCTGCCTCAACAGCTGGTCCAGCTTTAAGTTTGCTAAGTGAGTACACATGCACAACAGGTTTGAGGAAGGTAAGATACTCACACCCCTGTCAGCCCAGCAGCTGGCACCAGGCACATGGGCTGTGACCCACCAACCTACAGTGCCACTCCAGCTGCTGATGCTTTGCCCCTCACTCATCTCATCCCCACCGTTCCCTCACAGCAGCTGGTCTTCAGGACACTCACCATTGCCACCCCAGAGTCTGAAAGCTGAAGCCCCCACCTATGCAAATAGGTAGCACCAAAACATCCCCTCTCACTCCGGTAGCTGTCACTCTATCCACTCACACACATGGCTCTCATCAGCAACTGGCACTTCATCCCTGCAGCACACATGTACATGTGGCAGAGAGCGAGATTATGCTGAGAAAATTAAGAAAAGATTTATTAAGATGTAAGAAGATAGGACAGACTGCAGCAATCAGGCAAAAGGCTCAGCCAGACAAGCATACTGACTGGCCCAGTTTTACACATGAGCAGTCCCTTTCATACTCCTTTCTGCCTACCCCTGTTTTGTCTCCTCTCCACTCCCCTTCCCCTGCCGCACCCCTGCAGCCTGGCATGTGGGTTCCCCACTGTTTTACAGCCTTATCAGATGCAAAGGCCAGGCTGATCTTCCTGAAATTGGTATCTGCGGTTCCTTGATAGCCCAATTAGTGTGACTGGCAGGTTTGTTTCTTGTCATTGTCTCCACTTGTTTTCTGAGGTCTGCGCATTTTTGGTTCTGATTTTCCTCTTTTACCCTTTGGTTCCCAGAAGCAGGTCCCCGCTCAGATAAACTTGCTGGAGTGAACATTCCCACACACTCACACCAATCACTGGCCAGGCTTGGCTCTCATCACTGCCTCCCTCCCGTCAGTTTGTGTCCCTGTGCATGTTGTTTATGGCTTTCTCCTTTCCTTATTATTATCGTATTTTTGCATCGAAAAAGGTCTTGACTAGATAGCCTTAGAGAAGCAGAAATAACATTAATATGTTATATAACCTTATTCACTTCAACAACAATGATTTCCTACTTGCCAATTTTCAGCTGGCAATATTACCCCCAACTGCTCCTTTCTTTTTGAAGGTTCTATTAGTGCTGAAAATAGCCCTTACATATAAAGCTGCTGCAGATTACAGGTTAAAAAAAAAGTGTTTTATAACTGCTTGAGGATGTTTACCTGCCCCAGCATTGCAGCTGAACAACAATATCTAGCTGGACAACTATCCAATGATACAAAATGTAGAAATAATATCAAAGAGCAATAAGAGCACACCAGCATGAGGCTTAGAGTAATATGAGCAAAACTAATTAGAACAGTACTTTTTAATCAAAGACTTAACTCCTAAGTTAGAGTGGCTGAAGTGCTAACAAGAAGCATCTCTAGGTTGCACTAGATGCAGACACCCAGGTGCTGGCAGAGAGGCTGCAAGATGGCCTCCATTGAGTAAAGGCTGAGGCTGCCTATGCTGGAGACAGGGCATGCTCCAATGGACCCACCGCAGGGCACAGCTGAGTCCCTCAGCCAAGGTGGTGGCATTTGTGGGAAAGAGTATTTAAGAAAGGACAAAAATTTCAGACAGGCAGAGGAAGAGAAGAAAGTGTGAAACAGCAGCACAAACACCAAGGTCAGAGAAGGAAGGAGAGGTAGCACTCCATGGCAGAGCAGATGTCCACACTTCAGCCTGTGGAGGATCCCATGCTGGAGCAGAAGGATATTTCAGGAATATCCTGAACTTCAGCCCACAGGACTGACCCCACACTGGAGCAGGGGCAAAGCAAGGGGAGGAAGGAGCAGCAGCAAAATTCTTATGTACTGACCACAACCGCCACTCCTCAACCCCCAGCACTGCTCAGAGGGGAAGAGGTAAAGGAGTCAGGAATTAAGGTGAAGTTGAACCTGGGGAAAACGGGAATTTAGGGGAAGGCATTTAAATATTTTTTTTGCCCATTTCTCCCTATCCAAGTCTATTATTAAAATAGCAACAAATTAAATCAATTTTCCCCAAGTCAAGCCTGTTTTGCCCATGCTGGTAACTGAGAAGCAACATTGTCTCATCCTGAGCCACAAGCTTTCCCATTCTATTTTCTCCTCCATCCTGTTGAAGATGGGGAACAAGTGGCTGAGTGGCCAGCTGGCTGCTGGCCAAGGTTAACTCACCACAGTCCTGAAGTCAAAAGATGGAGTAATAGCACTTGCTTACAGGAGAAAGACGGCACCAAGAAGCCCCAAAACCTACATTAGGATGCTGTACCTCCACTTATTTATTCAGTAAAGAATAGCTCAGCAGCACAGGACAGCATGACAAAAAAATTACATGCCTATCTCCAACTTATTTAACAGAATGGGCCAGAGAGTCCTACTACTGAAGCTTAAATGCACACTAATTCAACAGAACTAGAATAAACTGTATGCTAGCATTGTGTGATTCCAAGACAGCCTAGGAACTCAACAAGTGTTTGAAGACATTGTGTACCTGGCTTTATCTTTCAACTTGTTTTCACATGCAAGTAACATTTTACTCTGAATAAGAATGGAAGTGTAACATTTTACTCTGAATGCGAATTCTAAATGTACAGGTATCTTAATCTATTTTACCTGTAGAGAAAAACTGTGACACCTTGGAAAAAAAAGTTAAATGAAAGTGCATTAGACTATTGTTTTCTATCTTAATTTTGTTAGCCTTAGGAGAATGGTTTTTCAATGAAAGCATTTAACAGCAATCACCGTCACCATTATCACCTATACTCAATTTTCACACAGGCCTCTATGGATGAATATAGAGGCCTACTTGCTATTTTACACTGTTGGGAAAAGTTGTGGGGTTTTTTGTAGGGTTGGGGTTTTTTCCGGGGTTTTTTTTTAGGTTGGGTTTTGTTTATTTTGTTGTTGTTTTTTATAAGAGCTATCTTAGACTGATTCTCAGTACAGATTTTAGTATGAGATTCTATAAAGTCAGCTATGAACATTTGCCTCAACACATCCATTACAGCAGGTGACTTTATAGGTTGAGCTCCACAGGGCAAACAAAGCCCAGGGCCTGAGAGCCCTTCACTCGTACTTCATTTAATAAAGCCAACATGCAAGAAAATTTTTAGTAACATGCATTAAGAATTCTACATTGAAGCTTAGCTATAATCCATATGAAACTACTCCATATTCCACTGCTCACAGCATGGCAAAACACTAAGGTTAGAATCAGAGAGAACATCCACAAGTATACACGGAGCCTGCAGGCTTTGTTCTCCCATAGAAGAAAGAGGTACTCTAAGTTTCCCTTATCCAATTAAAAATTGATTTGATGCTGAATGCTACAGTTGCTACTAAACAGCCAGACTTTAGTATCAGCCAAATCCCTGAACACACAAATACTGCAAGTGAAACTTTGTAAAAGCAACAGCAAGCCACAAACCCAGTCTAAGAATGTAATCCAGACCCTCCTAGAAGTCCACCCATCTTGAAACTGAGTTGCTTCAAGTGTCTACAGACAATTTAAAAAAAAATAAAATAAAATCAGTTTTAGCCCGATTAACTACACAATTAAACAGTATTTGTGAACTTAAAATCAAAATTGATTACTATAAAAAGAAATCCAGTCATCCTGCATAGCACCTAATAACTTGGAAGCTTTAACTCACAATTGCAAAAATAAAATAATTGATGTGGCAAGGGTTACCCAGCAGTACTTAATTGGTTTTTAACCTATTGGGTTCAACAAAAACAAACAACAACAAAAAAGCCACCACACCCTCCCCCTCAAGTCATACAAAATTAAGATACCAGCTAAGGCACCTTTGCATGCCTTTGGAGCTAGCAACAGCCATGAGAATTACCTGCAGGCACTAAAACAGCTGTAGCTGCCCCAACAGTGAAATTATTATTTAGACTGATCAGCTAAATCAGTTGGAACAGCTGCAAGTGATCTGGGGACCTACTCCTGAGCCTCTTCGAGTAGCCTCTGTGCAGAATCTCCCTGAGCTTCTGCCTAGGAAGGAGCCCTGTAAGGAATCTAAAGAAAGTGGTTCATCTTAAAGTAAAATCAAAACACACTTTAATTCAACATAACTGCATCATGTTGATGGAATTAGCACCAGCTCACAGTGGTTCTTCTGTAACAATGAAATGTATTGAGCAGGTAAAATGGCACATACAGTAAGAAGTACCGATGACTGCATCTTGTGCATACAGAAACTTCTAACAACTCAGAGTTTTGCGCAGGGAATCCAGGCCTTTTGCTTCAGGACAAAAGAAAATATTCCTATCCAAAGGCAAAGTGTATAAGATGTTCTAGCACTGTCAAGATACAAAGGAAACCAATAGTTCTGTTCTGTGGACATCCAAGCTTTAAATTAGGCTTTTTGTTTCCAAATACAACAAAAAAAGCCCACTAAAAATCTCAAGCTACTGGGCAAGCTTGACTTGAAAGCAGATTTATTCCATTGTTTCGCTTACTAAGAGTAATGTGAGTGTTTGCCATCTCCTAAAAATTCACTAAGTTATTCAGAACCATATAATCATTAAGGTTGGAGAAAACCTCTAAGATCATCAAGTCCAACCATCAACCCAACACTACTGTGACCACTAGACAATGTCCTGAAGTGCCACATCTACAAAATCTTTGAACACCTTCAGGGATGGTGACTCCACTTCCCTGGGCAGCCTGTTCCAGTGCTTGACCACTCTTTCAACAAAGAAATTTTTCCTAATATCCAATCTAAACCTCCCCTGGTAAAACTTGAGGCCATTTCCTTTCATCCTGTCATTAGTTACCTGGGAGAAGAGACCAACACCCACCTCTCTACAACTTCCTTTTAGGTAGTTGTAGACAGGAATAAGGTCTCCTCTCAGCCTTCTCTTCTCTAGATTAAACTGTCCCAGTTCCCTCAGCCACTCCTCATAAGACATGCTCTTCAGACCCCTCACCAGCTTGGTTGCCCTTCTCTGGACTGGCTCCAGCACCTCAATGTCTCTCTTATACTGCAGCACCCAAAACCGAACACAGTGCTCGAGCTGCAGCCTCACCAGCACCCAGTACAGGGGCATGATCGCTTCCCTACTCCTGCTGGTCACACCATTTCTGATACAGGCCAGGATGCCTTTCGGCTTCTTGGCCACCTGGGCACACTGCTGGCTCATGTTCAGCTGGCTGTCCACCAGCACCCCAGGTCCTTTTCTGCCAGGCAGCTTTCCAGCCACTCTTCCCCAAACCTGTAGCATTGCCAGGGGTTGCTGTGACCCAAGAGCAGGACCCAGCACTCGGCCTTGTTAAATCTCATACAATTGACCTTGGCCCACTAATCCAGCCTGTCCAGATTCCTCTGCAGAGACTTCCTACCTTCAAGCAGATCAACACTCCCAATCAATCTGGTGTCATTGACAAACTTACTGAGGGTGCACTTGATCCCCTCATCCAGACCATTGATAAAGATATTAAAGAGTACACCTGTCTAAGCCATGAGCTGCCAGCTTCTCCAGCAGCATGCTGTGGTAGATAGTGTCATGGACTTTACCAAAGCCTACTTAGCCAACATCCATGGCTAAAAAAAGTATTTTTAATCCTCTCAGTAACCGAGTATGAAAAATAACTTGGCTCTTTCTACCTAAATTTCCATTAATATCACACAGATTGGAGAACGTGGGAAGCAACAGAAATTTTAATAACCCATTTATAGCTAACCACCTGAAGCACAGCACCACTTATCGTCCACTCATTCAATGGTTTATCTTCTACCTTGAGCCTAGGCCTGTCAGGTCCTGTCACTCCTTTAGTGCACACTAGAATCTTTTCACTCTTTCCCACAGGTAAGCCTGACTCCTCCACTCCTTTCAGTTCTTCTGTCCATGTCCAAGCAAGGTAATGTATATGAAGCAGGGCTGATCTGTTAGCACTAATGAAAGTCAACAAGGTGAATTAGGAAAAGATGAAGAGCAAGACAGGTGGTAATTACAAGCCCGTAAACTACCATTCTAAGGTTGGGGTTTTTTTTTAAAGACACATGACTACATTCATACAGTTATAAGACAAAACACTATTTCAACAGTAGAAGACAACAGCAGCTCAAAGGAAGACAGTAAGACAGTGGGACTGACCTTATAACAAGATCCAATTATTCACATGCCTTTCTATCAGTCAGCCCACAGGAGTGACTCTAATAGGCTATTTCAGTTTTGTAAGCATTGTGATTCCCCTCTGGATTGTCTGAGGAAGTCTTAAACCCTACTTCACATGTGAGCAGAGATCTAAAAGACAAGTCCCATCTCTCTGTAGGGAGCCCAAAGGGGACACGATGGAAGCACAAACATGCCTCATAAGCAAGAGTTAGAGAGCTGAAGATTTATTTTCATACTGCAAACTCTGACTCTTGTATACACAATAAAATACTACCGAGCAGAACAGTGCTAGCTTTCTGTGGTGTTCTCACTTCTAATCATTTTCACTCACTTGAAAACAGTAATTCCAGTAAATGGACTATCCCCCATCTCTAGAAGCTTTCTCTCTTGTACATAAATAGTTCCATGGGGTACTTGCAAGGTGATAAGACAGAAGGATTATTCCGTGTCAAATATCACATTTAGTTTGGGGCATCAAATTCTGTGGAAAATAGGTAAATTAAAAAGCCCAAAGGGCCACACCACAGATGACTAGAGGTGGAGATCACAAAGGGGAAAAGTGCCTCCCCCCTCCCCAGGAAAAGAGAGCCCATGTTTTATGAGAATTTAAACGCATAGCCTTTAGAATATGGGAAGCTAACCAATTCACTCTGAAAGGACTCACAAACAATTTCGGACTGCAGGGTGTTCCTTGGCTCTTCCTTCCATGTCTCACTGGAACACCCTCTTCCAGCAGAATGGACTTTCTGCCACCCCTTCCAAATTAAACCAGACTTCTGGACGCTAAGTATCACACCAGCTCATCGCTACACAGGCCGTGTCAACCCTATGCTTCTAACGCTCCTTTCACCTCTGCAAGCACCGCCGGCACAGTTTTCTCCTCCTTGGCCAAACAGCGTGAGCTTGAGAGAAACCCACAGAATACGTTTCTGCCCCGTCTTTCATACTCGCCTCCCTTCCCGCCGTCTGCTTGGCCCGGCAGCAGGTTCTGCCGGCGGTACCCACGGCACAACGGGCAGCGCTTCCCGCCTCACCAGGGCGGCGTCCCTCCGCGGGTCTCGCGACGCTGCCATGAGGCGGGCGAGCCCCGCAGCAGGAGCGGCACCGGGCCCCTTCCTTCCGCTTCCCGCCCGCTGCGGCACTACCACTACCGCCACCGCCCCTTCCCCCTCACAGCCCAGCCGGCCCTCGGAGCGCCTCGAGAAGCGCCTCGAGAAGCCCCTTGTCGGCCCCAGCGCCCCGACCACAACCCTCAGCGCCTGGCCGAGGGGAAGGGTGAGAAAAAGCGTGGACAAGGCGGGGCGCGGCGGGGAGACGACGCCCACCCC
>VZZY01001096.1:32778-94717 GCA_013400335.1 Eurystomus gularis | reverse complement strand
AAATAAATAAATATATTATTAGAAAAGAGTCTTTTTACATGGATAAATTACTATTCCTCTCTATATCATAATAGGAGTCAGGAGGGCAAAGGAAAAGAAGTCAGACTTTTTATTGTCTTAGTGATTAATGCAAGCAGTGCAAGTGTTAAGGCTGCCAGGAGTTAGGAAGGAACATCCCAGGAAAGGAATGAAAATAACCTCTTCCCTGATATGGACTAGATATTTGAGCAGAATTGTTATTAAAATTTGATTCCTCTTCTGGAGTAAGTCTTACACTTCTTTTAATGCATATTTTGTTTCAGTTGAAACTGGTTTGACATCCATTGTGATATTTCATAATAACATAAAGGTTTTGCATGAGTTTACAATTTTTCAAGTAAATAGTATAATTTCCTCCATCCCCATACCCTCTGAAATGTTAGAACTAGACTTCTCAATTTCACAGCTGTATACAAATTAAAAAACTTATTTTTATTGATATGGTATATTTTTTATTCATTTACTATGTCAGTTTCTATATTTGTAGATCTGTTGCTTGCTGCATATCTCAGCATTCATATGTTTGAGATATCTTCTCACCTGTGGCTTTTGCAATGCATTCCTCCTCTGTTTTCACTCTGACTGCTAACACTAGGTGGTTTTGACCTCTGGTTATTAAATAGTCAATAAGGCCTCTAACATAGGTTTAGTTAATGACATATTAATACAGCAAATCAAATTTAAAAAGAAATAAAAAAAAATGTTAGGGAATTCATGTCTTATTAGAGCAGTGATTAGGTATTTGCTGGTTCACCTTCAATTATGGATGATAACTGAATGGATGATAACTAAATGGATGGAGCTTTCATAATTTATGAAGATTTAGAGTAGATCTCAGCAAAACACAAACATGTCCTTGCACAATATTCATTTATCAAAGCAAAAAGTACATATAAATAAAATGCATATTATAAAATTGTAATTATAAGTGCAATTGTTTAACAAAATATTTGTATTTTAAAAGTGTGTAACAGTTGTACATAAATTAACTTTCCCATGGAAAGCTATTTTTCTACTACTAATTCAAAAAGTAATGTCAGTATTATTTAAAGCCACTGAACTTTATTTATTAGCATCTAATAGAAAACTCTTACCTAAAACAAATGTTTCATGTTTCGCTATTTACTACTTTCATTAACTTCACCAAGACTATTGTCATAGGGGAAGGATATCAGGAAATTTATCCAATATTTATCCCACTGCCTTATCTAGTAACTGAACTTGTAAATTGTTTGTGTGTGGATTAGGTAAGACACTTGCTTTTATTAACTGCACCAAAACAGGCCTGCCTTTCACATCTGCTTCTTCTCAATAAAAAAAAAAAATTCTTATGTCAACTAATATAGTTGTTTGTATACACTTTAAAACCTCATGAAAAAAATACACTTATTAAAATTGGAAAGGCAACATCTCTCTTTTTCATCCTCTTGCAGCACAAAATACTTATTAAAAGATGATAATTCAAGTGGTTTGATATTAAGTTTATCAATGAAATAAAAAAACTCCTATATTTTAGCATATATTATATAATAATACTTTAAATACTTGATTTGTTCCTCATAAATCAGAGATTCATTGCATCACAAGGAGTACTTTTGTATGGAGGCCTTTTGCCTTTGTGCAAATTCATCTCTGTACAGATTTATTTAGTTTAGGAAGCACCTACTCTGCCCAAGATGACATTTAATATAGCATATAGAAGTTATTATGGTGTTAGTATGTCTTTATCAGCATATTTATTGATTTGGTATGCTAATATTTTATTTGAAATATCATTCATTAGATCCTTGCTATCCTTGCTAGATCTTTGACACTATTATTTTATAATAATTCTTTTCTTCTCTAATCTGTCCTGTAGAAGTAGAATCCAGAAAGGCTTTCATTCATCTGTATATATATACAAGTTTAAATTCACATTCAGCTGTACAAGACAAAAGAGACTCTAGACTAAATTATTTACCTCACAATTACAGAAGAAATAAAAGTTGTATCTGGACCTTCAGGAAACAGTAGGTTTAAGACAATGTTAATTCAAAAGATAAGTTGGATTGCTAAGAAAAGTAGAGTTTGTCAGAAATTACTACTGCCTTTTAAATTGTGCTCATATTTAAAGTTATGATGTCAGGAAAAATGCAGAATTTAGAGGAAGCATTGCTGTGAGAACGTTCATCAGAAAAAAGTTACTCCCATATGTCATTACAAAGCTAGCAGCTGTGTTGATGAAATCACAATTCCTTCTGGTGTCATCCATATGGAATGTAGAACTTTGACATTACCCTTCAGTAAAAGCTGTGGTCTGATTTTCTGCATATAACCGTATTAGGCAATTGTCAATTTTATTTGATATTTTTTTCCAAAATAAAAATGTTATGGAGCATATAACTACATCAAGAGTTACATTTGGTGTGAAATGTTTTGTGGTGTGCTTTGTTCCTGACAGAAATGAAATTGTCTGAGTCACGAAAATAATAGATCTATGGAATCATAGAGTGATTCAAGTCGGAAAGGACATGAGGAGGTTTCTCATCCACTCTCCTGCTCAAAGCAGGGACAGCTATAGATCAGATTAGGCTGCTCAGGTCTTTGTTCAGTCAGTGCTTGAAAATCTCCCAAGAATGGAAACTGTGGAGCCCCCCCCTGGACAATCTGCTCCAATGCTTGGCAGTCCCAAGTCTAGCTTCCTGTAGAAATTTACATCAGAAATTACGTTTCAGATTTTCTCAAAGTGACTTGAATTTTCTACTTGTTGACTATCAGGAATGTTCTATTTTTTTTTTTTCTATTGTACTCTCTCTGGGGCTTTGTTTTTTCTGTTGAAAGTCATTACGATTTTGGGAGTATATTGAGAAGTAAGTTCTGCTTCTTTTACACCTTTCAAACATCTTGTGATCTCTTTAAACCTTTTAAGAACTCCACATTGTGATTCTTCAAGTCTGGAAATGGTCGTTTTGCATTACAAGAGAGGAAATTTGAAATTATGAAGGTGCTTATTATACAGGGAATTTCACTGAACCTAAACCACACAATATTTTCAGAATAATTCAGTAATCCAGTCATTGTCACTGACAGTAACGGTACATCCTTTACCCACACTGTGGATGATGAAACGCCCTGAATGCCCTGCCATTAAGATAACAGGGACATTATGATATTGTCAATTCTTATAATCAAGGTGCATAAATAAAATTATATACAAGTCATACCAGACAGCCATAATCATTACTTCTGACTTAATTAAGCTATAGATCAGTATAGGACATACTCAGTGTAGACAATAAGTAGAAAAGAAGTCAGAGATGTTGCTTCCTTCCCATGAATGCCTCCTGCATTTTGAAATACTAAGAAGTGTAAAGGGAAAAAGCAGGAAGCTGAGAGAATCAGAAAAGACTAAGGAAAAACTACAGATCATTTTAATAGAGTTTAAATAGGGGACATCATATGTATCAAAACAGAATCACATACAGAACAAGTTGCTGCACATCCAATATTTAACTCAAAATTTCTTATGTTTGCCTATCTTTATTGGCTATTTCTTGCTGTCATTTATATGAAAACAAGGTGAATAAACATCCTTTATACTTAAGGTGAAGAGTTTATTTGATATCATAAAATGGTATAGGGAATAAATAGATATTATAGAAGAGTAAATAAATGGCAACAGGCTGTGCCTACTATGCAGCCTATCATCTTTCCTAAATTGTCCCACCTGACACTACAAAACTGAGATTATTAGAATTTCCATTTTGAATTAAATTAGGCTAATTAAGGTAACTAGAAGAGTCTGCCGGTAGACACAAATATGAATGTACATCCACGAAGGCAACACGCTTTTAAAAAGTAGCTTACAATTTACACTTTCTATTTTATGATATATATAATTCACCTTAACAATAAATGAGATTGTCAGGGTTCTAGATGCACTACTAGGCCATAACTGCCCTGAGGAGCCTCACCTGGGGCCTCCACCCACAGCCCTGCCCATGGGCACCGTTTAAGCTCAGGACTGGGCATTTGCTCTGTGCCTGGGCTGGGCAGTAGCTGTGCCTGTGTGGAGCCTCAGCTCCGGCTGGGACTGGTGGACAGACCCTGAGTCGCTGCTCTATGTATGTGGCTGTTGGTAGACCTTGTTACCAGTGCTGTCTGCTGCATTTGGATCTTGTGTGGGACTGTGCCTTGCTGGTGACAATTTTTTTTTTTTTAATTGGGTTCACAGACTGCTCGAGTAAAAGGTTCTTGCTAAGAGCATCATTTGAGAACTATTTTTAAAATGAAGTTTACAATGCTGAGATTTTCGGTCAGTTAAAGCAGTGTTCAGTAGTACAGAAAGCTAAACAAAACCACCAACAAAAAGCTAGACAGTATCCAGTTGCAAAATAACTGGACGGTGGATGTTTGTCATACCCAGCTCCACCCCGCTTGACTTTAAACATCTAACAAGGTTTGAATTCCCTGATAACAAAGCTTGACTGCATAGCTCCTTCATAAGATCTGCCACTGTTACTCTTTCAGTGTCACATAGTGGTAAGAAATTTAGTGCAGAGAGGTCACAAGATGTTTTGTCATGCACCTCAGCTGGCTGTGGTCTCAGAAGCCGGGGAGACGCCATGGCAGCAAGAATGCTGGCCTATGCAAGCATTCCCTTCATCACTCGCATTGCTGGAGCAGCACCCCGTGATAGCAATGAATGTTAAGAGACTATAAATATGGCAAGAATTCAGAGAGTAGAGAGGCTTTTGAGGCTGCCCCAGGATTTGTGTGATCATTTAAATGTTACTAGGAAGGCTTAAAAATTAAAGCAACGGCTGCTTTTTCATTGGAGAATCAAGCAATAGCAGGCAACATTAATTTCATAATTCCTTTCAGAGTACCTAGTGACTGAATGGCAAAACTGACTAATTTTGTGCATACAGTAGCATACTATTTTTGTACATACAGAAGCATATGCTTCTGTTAAAGTGTACACATGTAAATAGAAATTTTCTACACTGACGCTCCGGCTTGCTGCTTTGTCACCCACCTCTTTTTAGTACTTAGCATAGTAGTAATTGCACGGCACACAGAAGTCCTGTGTGGCGATATCTGCACTCCACACGTTATCATGGCATTTTGCCTAAGACTTTGTCTCACTTTCGTGCAGGGTTAGCTTCCTGCAGCAAGCTTATTTGGCTGTACTGGTCCCAGTACCTGAACTAGGTTGCTCAGAGACAGCTTGTCTTACTGCTTTGTGTAATAAATATCCTTATTGCCTGTCAGCTACTGGAAAGCAAGACACTTTCCAAGTGTTTTAATATGTGTGCCATGTCCAGTGATTAGGAAGGATGTCTATTACACTTAAAAATCAAATTATTTCTAAATGAAAATGTTCAAAGTACTAGTATTGTAGTTTCTTATGAATTTCTTTGTTCACATTATAAAGGCAATTGGAAGGCTTTAAGTTTACACCATTTTATTTCCTCTTTTTCAGTATGGTGCAAATTATTCCACTGAATAGATTACATTCAGGAAACTGAATGGATTCCCTGATGACTGTATTTTAGAAGCCTTTTGACTATGTCTATGTATATTATATAGTAAGGAAAACAATACACATTCAGTGTTAAATCATGATATAAAAGCACCTATAAAGCTGACTGCTGGGTTTTTTAAATGGCACTTAAATCTGATTTAAGGATTTAATGCATCACTTCTGAGAACCAGACTGAGATAGGTGTCTGGCTACACAAATTTGCATCTTCACTTGCTCAGTGAAGTCCCAGTTTCAAAATCCAAACATTTCTTGGCAGTCAGAAAAAAAAAAAAACCTGACAAATTTTACTGCTCCTGTTGAATATCAGGACTAGCATAAGGAGAGATTTATGTTAGTACAAAAGCTAATAAATATTCCCACATAACACCAGAAAATAACATTTCACTCATCCTATAAGAAAAAAACAATACCAAAATGCTGATATTCAAAAGAGAAAAACACATATTTATGGCTAAGTGTAGCTTACAAACATGTAATCTAAAACCTTAATATTGATGTTCCAAATAAATTACAAATCTTCTATCTACATTTATAGAGCAGTGCCACATACCTTGTTAGCAAGTGAATGAATTTACAAACAAGAACTCCTTTTGTTGCCACCAACAAAATCTTCACAGGATTTCTTGTTGATGTTGTCAACATTGCTGACCATGTCTTGTTAAGTGGAGATAAAGCTGAGAGGACATTTCTCAAATGTAAGCATAAAAAAGATGTAGTACTTTCCCCAAACTAAGTACTAAGATGGCAGGAAATTCAAAGATGAGGTCATACTTAGAGAAAAACTTAATGCTTTGAACTAACCATGGTCTATTTCTTTTCTCTAAATCCTGTTGACCCATTCTGTATTTGGATTTGTGTTTCTGTAAACCATTTAGTTTCAGGCAGTCAAAACTTGTTTTCGCATAATAGGATGCTTACCCCATTAAGAACTTTGCTCATGTCTGCGTGTTTAATACTACTTAATTTTTCAAGACCCTTCTCACCTCTTTATATCCTGTCTATTGTATATTATTTGGCTTACAGTGAAGGCTGCCAGCTCAGTATGAGCTATGGATCTCCAGTATGTTGTTATTGACTTTAATATATTAAGATAATCACTGTTTGACTTGCCAATGTTCATTTATGATCCTAAAGAAATAGGGGGGAAAGACAAATGTTAAGAGAACAAAGAAGAAGGAAATACATTAAAAAGATGAGCTTGAAAGAAAAATATGGACATATGTTCATATTTCATGCATTTATATTGGTAAGACATAGCCTGTTACGTTATCAAAATTCATACCAAATTACATCTTGGGGTTTTTTTTCCCTTGAGAAATTTACACTCATGATTGGCATTTGCTGCTAAGCCCTGGTTCCTATCAGTGGATCTTGTACTGTATACATGGAATACAATTCTTTGGCACCAGACATGGATGTGCCATTATGCAAGCATGTGTGAATTCACAAGTGGTTTAGCTTGTGACCTTGCCATCTGCAGTTCAAGGTTAACAACTTTTTCTCTTGAAGCTCATCATGCATAATGGAATTGAGCATCAATTTGCTGTTATGATGCAGTAGGTATGAGCTTCATACTAGAAACAGTTGGAAATTGTGTTGCTTTCCTTAGGTACAGACTGTCTCCAGATCTGTCCAGTTTGAAGTCTAAAAACCAGACCTCACCGGAAGTTATAATAAACCTTTATGCCGTGTTATCACCCTGCCTCCTTTCATGCTCTCTTTTTTTTTCCTTAGTCCACAGTACACTCCTGTATCTAGGCACTCTTGTCTGCTACACAGCTAATTCAGACTTGCTCTTGCTCCCTTTTAAATCAGCAACAAAACTCAACTTGAAGCTCAGGACACTTTTCTGGTGATAACGTTTTTAACCTTTTCAGTTATAAAAGAATTAATAGGTCTATTAAAATAACAAAATAATTTTTAGTATGCTAATGAAGAGATAGAACTAGTTCATAAATATGATAAATTCCTGAAAAGAGACAACATTTACCATACAACATACTTTCTTAACACAGAGTAGGTTACAAAACTATGTCTGTGAACAAAGCCAATTGATTTAAGATGAGTGATCAGATATATTCTTTAAAGCTTTCCTTCTCCAGTGTACCTAAGAGGAGCTACTTGAAAGGATGAACTGCGTTCTCTTCTT
Organism: Eurystomus gularis; assembly: GCA_013400335.1. Lineage (NCBI taxonomy): Eukaryota > Metazoa > Chordata > Aves > Coraciiformes > Coraciidae > Eurystomus > Eurystomus gularis. The sequence goes on along the minus strand of VZZY01001096.1, from coordinate 87,002 downwards.
ATCTATTCTGAACTATTTTGACTAAAATCTCTGTTTCAGCTTATATAAAATTTATATAGTCCTAGTTGCAGCAGCACAGCATTTGTTATCTGTTCTTTTGATGTCATTTTGTGAAAGCTCTTAAGTTGTGAAAGTTATCTGATGTTCTAAACAGAAATGTCCCAAGATAGGTGGATTTAAAAAAAAAAACCCAAACCCACAAAAAATAATCACATCCACGACTCTTTTCCTCTTCATTCGAATACAAAAACACAGCAGCAAACTGCTGAGGCTATTGGTAAATATCTAGATAATCACTTGTCAAAAAGAACTCTGCCACACCCTCACTTTTCTGATAACCCACAAGCAAGATTGCTTAGCTCCCAAATTTCCAAAAATGTAACGAGAGCTTTTGTACATGAGCACAAAAAAAAGCAACAAATTCCAGTGCTGTAATAAATAGTAACCTGACCATAATCCTACGAACAGTCAGCAAACATGAGGATTGCTGACACAGAACAATGAAAATTATCGGGTTTTTTTTCCAAGGTATTAATAAAGTCAGAATGTAGTCATCAACCCTGCAATAAAATGCTTTAAAGTTTATGAATATACTTAAACCTAAGTATAGCTTTCTCTGATAATCAGACACTTCATGTATTATTTCAGTGTGCTTCTTCATTAAAACACTAGTATATATTGATACATAGTGGAATACTGTGGAGTAAAACATCAGGAAAGGAAAACATGAATGCTACATTGTATATCAACTATCTGGGCTTTTCCAAATGAATCAGAATGATTCCTTCACAAGTAAGCCTTCAACTGCCTTCAATTTATAACTAACTTTGCACTCATTGTATGTGTGCTTGAGCTAGAGGGTTGTGAGTGGTCCAGCACAATCAGTAAATTGAGAACCCTCCACAACAGCTAATCCTGTGACAGCCATAAGCTTTATAAAGCCATGGATATCTGTACCTGTCCAAAGCTTGACAAGGTGTTTCAACAAAACAGACCCTGAAGAGATAATCTGCCTCCGCAAGTTTTGGGAGAATTTTTATCATATGTAAAAAAAAAACCCCATGGTGATGGACAAAATACATTTGGCCTAAATATAAGGCATGAAAAAATATGGCCTGATGTTTTTGAAACATATCAGGGTAGTAGAAGGAATGTACGAGAAATTAGTTTAAAGACAGAAATTTTGTTAGTAAATCACAAAGAAGCTGTAATAAATAAGGAACACTGTTTTTAGTGTCTGACAAACCAGAAAGAGAAACACAGCCTATCTCATAGTCCCACATTTTAAACTATGCATGCTATGATTATAGTCATAAACAACAGATACTGTGTCTGTACGTAGGAAAACAAAGAACAATTCTTTTTTAGGAACTATCTGTAGGAAGAACATACAATTTAGTCAACAAGGGAGATGGAATAACCTCTTGTATTCTTTCCAATGACTATAGTTTAGTACTTAGCAGAAGGAATATTTTTGTTCTTTTCTGTGCGCTTTTTCTCTTCTGTCTAACCTCCTCCTCTTTCTGACTCCATCTGAAGCATGGATTTTTTCTGTTCTTGCACCTGGTCTGACAAACAGTACCTCACTATTTTTACATGTTCTAACCCACAGCACTTTTTTCAGACAGCTGCAATTGCTGTGCTCTCTGACCAAGAAGCTTCTGACCTCTGGCACTACTGCCAATAAGCAATCAAACAGGATGTAACACTCCAAGTAACAATTTCTTCTACTGCCTATAATGAAAAACTATCCAGCAATGCTAGTCTAGCAATCCTGTCCTGAAATTCTCTTATCAACTCACAGACTTTATCAGAAGTATGAGAATTAATTTGTGAACATGTATTATGTTTTCTTTCTTTTTGAAAATCTGAACCTTTTAGTAGAAGGAATTAAAGTTCAGACAAAGTGTGTTAAATACTAAATGGCTTTTGAAGATGATCAAATGCTAGTTTGGCAACAACAGAAAAGATTTCCTCAGAGTAAGTTTCATCATCACAAATATTTTTCCTTTTCTACAAAACATCCACATTTTCAAAGATGACAAACATGGGAAAAGCATTTTCATGTCTTGAGCCTGAATGTCTCTGTGTACTCTGAGAACTTCTATTCAGCTTACAGACAGGTTCAGAGGGGAAAACAATTGCTCAGTTTGGAAAAGGTAGGAATAAGTACATTTTCCAAAGTGATATTGTAAATATGGATCATATGGAAAATATGATCATATGAAAAAAAAAAAGATCATATGGAAAATATGTCCAAAACTTGGCTTAAACTGAATATACTTTATTGCTTTTGACATTTCATAGGATTGTTAACATACCACAGAAAAGACATTATTCTATTTTCATTTATTCTCTTCAACATAGGAAAGTGCCTTTAAAATACAAGTGCTCATCTGCTGACAGAAAGTGAGAGCAATATATTTTTCCATTTTTGTATCGTAATTATAGCCTTCAAATGCTACAGAATCTTAAGACTGCAAATAATTTATGGGTTTTCTTGGATGCACATTTTTAAAAGAATATAATTTCATCTTACTATTCTTTCTTACTTTTAAAATATATTTGTTTCAGATGTAAAAATTTCTAAGCAAAGGGTACAGCTACCCAAAATACCAAATTGGATCTGATTTACGTTTAAACTGTCAGAATCTCAGTATCTTGGAGAAATTAAACTATATAATGAAGACAGCAGTTTTTCTCCACCTCAGACCCTCACGCTTATTCCAGTTAATTTTGAGAAGACAAGTACTGTTCAGTCTTTACTGCTACCACATATTTGCAGTATAAATTAATCCCATCTGCATACAGATACATCCCAACAGGCATCTTCGCAGGATTTTGTAAAATGTCAAAAGAATCAAGCTACTTTGGACCAGCATAAAGGGAGCATTCCACAGACAAAGTTCCTCATGGGAAAAAGCAATAAAAGAATGGAGAATGAGAGGAGCATGATCAGACAACCAGGTTAATGTACACCTGATTGATTATGTGAAGAGAGGAAATCTGTCACATGCGGAAGATTACTGTAGGGTCTTAAATTTAGGGGTCATTTTTTCAGAGCTTGACTTGTAGAAATTATAATTTTTTTAAAACATCAGAAGTTCTTGCTGTTTTCTGGTTGCAAACAGTGCTTGATCCAGTAGGCAAGTACACTTTTCCACAATAAAATTATTCTAATACTTTACAAAAACAGCTCATGGCAGCTAAACTTTTAGTTTTGAGTGAGAAAGTCTGCTTACAGCTTCCTTTTTGGGGGAGAAACAGTTCACATTTTGAATTAAGTTAGTTTTAAAAGAAGTATGTGAGGATTAGAGCCCTTGTTTGAAAGAAAATCTTCAGAACTTCAAGTTTTGTGAATGCACTGGTGTTCTGCCAGGATCAACTCCATAGAGGTACGTTTGGCCCTTCTCTGCCTAAATTTACTACTATTATGCTTAAGTAAACTATTCATATACCATGAAATATATAGTTTAAGCAATGTATCAGGTTAAGGTTGCTGTAGACATCCTATGTTTTCCAGTTGTAAAAGTGGACTGATGCACTAAGAGGGAAAGTAATGGAGGGACAAAAGATTGGAAGAATGTTTGGTCACAAGCTGTTTTGGTTGATAATGGCCTAAAAATACCCTCCTATAAGGATCCCTTCTGTCCCTTTCCAGCATCCCACTGTGCTCCTCTGTAACTGTAAGCATCTACTAGACTAATATTCTTTTAATGAAGCATGACAGAGCACTGAAACCATGTTGATGTAATATCTAAGGGCTGGAAAGAACAGAGGAAAGACTCTTCTAGATTGCTGTCTCATTCTGATGCTACTGGAAGACACCGGGATGACATTGCCAAGTATCTTGATCCTCTAGGTCAATGTTTTTAGTTGCCTCTCTAACTTAACACTGCACATCTCCCTCATTGCTCTGCAGAGATTTGTATTTTTGCAAGGTAACTACTATATTCTTCTGTCATCTCACCACTTGTGATATTTATTTCTCAGAAAAAAAAATTATAGCAGCCTTTTTCCTACATATTTAGTGTGCTGAACTACAGGCTATGCTACGCTTCTTCTTTTTTTTTGTCTTTACCCCAGCAATACTACGAAGTCAGATACACTAATGTGTATGGAATGTCATTGGAAGCTCTGGGAGTTATTCAGCCCTACAGAAAATCAGACTTCATGTTATGTGTCTTCAAGACATTCACAGAATTTTGAGATGTACAGGTAAAAATTCTGCAGGACAAGAAGTAGTATTGCTTCAGATATTCAGATGTTCTACTGCTGGCAAGATTTGGCTGTGGAAGTGAGTACTTGACATTGCAAGGTACAATTATTAAGATTCTAACCTAGATATGCTTAAGATCTTAGAATAACAGTGTGTGCTACCTTTTATACATACTACTAGTTGTGTTTAGCACTGGAAGGGTGGTTTCTACAATTTAGTCTAGAAACTAAATGCTGACAGATGCTGACAATGTAAACTCTAAAATGTAAGTTAGCCTCTAAACTCAGTTCTGTTAGATTTTTTGACAGTACAGAAAAAACATAAAGGACAAATAACATTTTCTTGCAAAAAATCTTAACATATGGTGCTTCACTCTGTGTGAAAAATAAAAGCAGAAGGGAACAAGGTTCTGAAACTATTCTAAGTATGAGTTAGAATTGAACCCAACAGAAAAGAAATTCTGGTACATGGCACTACAGCATAATGAATAATCAGCTCATAACATTTCTGAATGAATCGAGTTTTATTCTTCAGTCTCTGTTTGTCACTGAGTGTTCTTCTTTGTTTGTTATTTGTTTCTGTTCTCAGGCAGCCCACTTTTTACACATAAAATAAATATCTATTTTTGATTTTATATTGCATTAAACAAAGTAAATTAATTATCTACTGTCTTGCATGCCCCATCAAAATTAGTCTGACAGTTCATTTGGTTCATTTAGCTATATAACATCACAGAAAAATAGGAAATCAATAGAATTGCCAATATGTATTTTAAACTGGGGTAACATGTTGTAATTCAACCCATAGATCTCAACTGAAAAAAAATTCCACCTTTCTAAACTATGTGGCTTCCATTTGTGAGCTGCTGAAGTATAAATCCTGTAAGAAAGGAAAACCAAAATCAAGTGTAATTCATTTTTTGGAGAAAATATTTAGCTAAATTCAGTTTTAGAAGACAAATGAAAAGAAAAATGAATATGTTGATCTATCTTAAACATTTTCATCTGATTTATCCTACTAGACAATGTCATTCCAAATAATTGCAAGATTTTCAGACTTCTGGCACTATAAAAAAGATGTTTCTGGAGTAAATGGCAGAAACCATCCAAAAGCACAGGATGTACTATTTTAGAATATTATTAAAGAAAATTACTTTATATTTTACCTGCTGCAATTTAGGACAGATTAAGGGTGGTAGGTGTAACACCAGCAGAGTACTTTAGTGGTTGGAGTACACAATAAGAGATGTATTCTTGGCACAGTCAATCACTGGATATATTTATCTCAGAGACTCTATTTTTCTTTATATACATATTTAAGTAGGTCAATATTACTTTTTTAAAACAGTTTCAGATCATTTAGTGAAATACCACAATAATGTCAGAGGATTATACTAAAATCATCACAAGATCACAGTAAAATAAGATAAAACAACACTGATATTCATTATTGAAAAATACAATAAACTCTGTGAAAAACAATTGCGAACACTAGCATTTTCAGAACAAAAATTTGGCAAAGGATTTGAGCTGGATTATTTCTGCTATGAACTTCTAGAGGCAAGGACAGCTGCCCTCGAGCCTCATAGGAAATTGAGCATATTCAGAAGCACAAGGTGCCCTCAGTACTATACGGGAATATTGTTTTGTTCCTGAGAGTCAGTGATTTTCCCCATTAGTCAATGAAACTTCTCCATTTTCTTAGCTTTCTTGTTGGTCATTCAGGCTGTGGTTCCTAGCCCACGACAGCAGACTGTGCCATTTTAATCTCCCTTGACATCTTGGTATCTCCGACTTTACCTGTTCTCCCCAACTCACTCTGTATTCCCACTATCTTCATTTTACTCTGACTTGATAGTCTCATATTGTGTTAGGCTACTTCAGCATGCTAGCTTGAAAGCAAATTATGTTTTTGTTGGATCATCTTTACTAGTAGGAAAAACAGCAGAGTGAGGCAAGTGCTAGACCTGGCCCAAGAGAATGGGCAGGGAAATACAACTAGTAGTGGCAGAGAAAGATGGAAATAGGATGTGTAGATTAGCTGGGGCTACTGTGAGCACCAACCATGTACAAAAAAGCCAAGCCTTCCAATGCCAGTCTTATAAGATCTTGCATATACTGATTAATATAAAATTGAAAATGATTCCAAGAACTACACAGCACTTAAAACTGATTCATTAAATAATAAACTGTAGATTTAATACAAAGGTACAAATGTAAGGCTATAATAATTAACAACTAACATACAAATCAAGCCATAACGTGTGTCTTGTTTTGGTGATTTCAGTGAACTTCAGAAAAAATACATAGGTCCATACTTAAAGTAATCAGACTTTTTTTGTCACCAAAAAGAAATTGTAAGAACATGTACAAAAATGTGCTTACTCTTTGCGCTTATACAATGTAGGAGCACGCTGTAAATGTCCACATAGCCATGCTCGCTGTCCACTTTCAAATCCCCATTTAAAATCCTCTTTTGCCAGGATGATAAAAACAACCACAACAAAACCCTTGTAATATACATAGCTGCTACCTGGCTATTTTCCTGACCACTGTTGTCATACAGAACAGAGCTTGTTTTCTTGTGCTTCCCCTGTTTGTTTTCTTCTACCTGTTAATGGCAGAGTTGCACTCTAGATTGTGAGGTCCTTTGGGCAGGGAGTGTCCCTTTGCAGCACATTTGCATTGTCAGGACAATGGAGTCCAGGGACCTAGAACTCTACAAGGGAGACCACTTGACTTCATGGGACATAGGGCCTAGATATGGCACATTTTCCTTTCCCCCAGGCTTGAAACATTCTGCAGGAAAGAGTCAACCATGGCAAAACCAAATCCACCTGAAGAAGAATCTCCAGCCACTGGTGACATCAGATTATTTGCTACTGTTTTAATCGACCCAACTTGGTCCCTTCTGATCTACTGTTCATTCTAGGGTTTTTCTGTTTTATCTCAAGCTGTATTTATTCCAGTTTCAACCATATCTTTCCTATTCTCATCTATGCTCTATCTTCTTCTTTCATTCATTCTTCCATATAGATTACTCTTTTTTTATTAAATATTACCTAAAAATATTGAAGTTCAATGTAAAGCCTTGCACCTTTGGCTTTATGGGTGATGTAGATCTCCACTTCAAAGAAGCTGGTACTTATTTATGGGGTACTAAAAATGGTGCAGTGAGAGAAGCAGAAAAATTTTTATAGTCTCAGTGAGGCTAATTCTTGGATATTTGTATTGAACCTGTGTCATGCTAGAAAAAAAGGGTGAAAAATTGACAGAGGTACAGTAAGAACCACAAGGCCTGAGAAAACACCATACAGTGTGAGACTTCAGAAGTGCAGTCTTTTACCTATTTACAAAGAAGACTGAAAAGTAACTTGACTGCAGCGCATAAATATCTTCATGGGAAGAAAATACTATCTACTAAAAAGCTCTTCAATCTTATGAGGAGGGATATCACTAGAACAAAATGCTGAGCACCAAAGGCAAATTCAAATGCAAATTGAAAATTCAGTCCAGATTAGGCATGCAATTTCAACAGTAAGAATATCTAGTCACTAGAAGAAATACGAACCTAACAGGGGCTTCCAATAAGGTGTGCATGCCTTTGTGGAAGCTGTAATTCAGTCAACCTTTGAGCTTGCCCTTTTTCAGTAGGAGGCACGTTTTATTCAAACACATATTATCAGGCTTATTATCAGGATATTTTATTTGCTAATACAGACATAGCCATAGAATCTAAGGCTATACGTACAAGATAATTTCCTCCCCTTAGAACTGGATTAAAAGAACTCTTCAATAAATCTATCCATTCCTATCTTAACGGCCATTGTAGAATCCTGACTATGACACAGAAATTGTTCCAGGGCATAATAACTACACTTTGAACTAGAACTTAATGTAAGTTGAGTTTGAAGCTAACAACTTTTAATCTTTGGAAACTCTATTTATCCTATGTTGGCAAAATTAAGAGCTACCAAGAGCTTCTACTATTTTTTCTCATGAGTAGATATCCCTGTCCAATGACTAAGTCCTCTCTCAACAGTTTCTGTAGTGTATAAGGAACTAAACTGAAGCCTGTAAATTTCATGTTTCAGGGCATTTTCTCATTTGGGAACACTTTGAAATCTTTCCACTATTTCATATTCTTCTTGATGTGTGAATATCAGCCTTTACCCAGCACTGTCACAGTGGTTTATAATGAAATGTGCACAGACACCTTCTAGTTGATAGTCTTCCTCTTGTAAACATTGTATTATCCCATTTAACCACAGTATTGCACCTTATGTTCTTTCCTGAGTCATCGTTTTCAAAGACAAGGTCTATTATGTAAGTACAAGGTGTATACTTTGTTTCCAAGTTTACCACATTGTACCTAGCTATATTAAAACAAATTTATTTCTCTACTATCTGGTGAATAAGGGAACTTTTGATTACTTTTTTCATACCTTACCAGACATTTTTATCTGCAAAGGTTTTGCATGATCAGTCAAAACATTGATGAACACTAAGTCAGGAAATCCCTCTGAGACATCTCCTCACTTGTGGTCATTGTTATCTTCCAACAAATGACTACATTTTGACATCTGTTTGTAAGCCAGTCCTTAATACCCCTAGTCTAGCTCATTAATTCCATATATTACACTTCTAACCAAAATGTCATACTTCACTGAAACAAATACATTGAAAGATCCATGTACTATGTCAAGATGCATCATTAAATGGCCTGTTTGCAAAAGAAATGTTGTGTATATTTAACATCAATTTAACGGTCTTAAATTAATTATGAGAGTTTACTTTTTCTGTTTATACAGTTTTTTATTTGTCAAAATAATCTCTCTGTGGAATTAGAACAATTAGTATTATTCTGGATATGCCAGCTGTAAATCCATACTTACAGGTGCATTGGAAATGTGGTTTAAATTAATCTTGTTGATTTTTGAATAGGTAAAAAATAATTAAATATATCCTTCCCTAACTCAAATCAATTTTCATTACACTGAATATTTGTTTTCTGTGATTCAAATGAAAGATTCAAAGTTAGAAGGTGCTTTAAATGACTGATTAAAATAACACAGAACAAAATGGTCATAATATGCTACTTCGGGTTTCTCTAGTTTCAAGTCCTTAAAACTTCATAAATGAAATATACATAAAGATTGATTAAAATCTCCCAGATAGACTATCTGTGCTATACCCTTAGTCCCACTAGTGCCACGTATTCCAGCCCCTTTTGCTACTTGTTGGATGTTTCACTTGCCCTTAGTCTGGTCCCTGATGCTTCAAAGTGCGTATGTGACAGCAGATGTGTACACACACAGAGACACATGTACACCCATGCATACTACTAAACACCCATGCACACATATACACACAATCACAATAAGGATTGCTCTCTAAATTTGGATTGCTTACTTGAACTGACATATGCAAATGCATTAAGAGTTAATGATTGAGTGAATGAATTATAGATCATGATGCTCTGGGTTTTTAATATTTGTATTTAGAAATTGGTATCAGCAACCTTAGCTACATATTAGCACATCTTTTTTAGTTGCAGCAATCATAAAAGAAACTAGTATGCAAATGTGGTCATTGATTTTTGTCTTTTGCTTAGTGTTTGTAGTTCATTCCAAAAGATACAGAGAAAATCCTATGTCATAGTGGCTGAAGTTCACTAAGAATATAAAAAACATTGTCACAGCAAACTTTTCGCACTGAAATTTCTGATAAAGTCTCACTTCTTTCATTATGTTCTAATACAGCCAAAGCTATGTTATAGAGACTTAATCTGAGATTTGTTATATTTTAATTTAAATGAAGACATCATTGTCTATTTGGAGCTGGTTTAGGAATATACACCTGAAACCTAAATCAATAATGAACAGCATGTGATTCCCTGTACTTCTCTTCTGAGTGATTCATCTGTAAACTGTGTGGAATGAAAATTAAGATAACATGTTGTGACATACTATGTTCTTTGATGGAATGATGTTTTTATTTGAGAGTGCAGCATTCTTTTCAGTGCAAGATTTTGGTGAATTTTCTTGAGTGGCCACAGAGCCCTGAAGGTATATCAGCTAACACTTAAGTTTTTTAACCTGTAATTCAGCAGGTAGAACTGGTTTATCAGCTCTGGCAGCCAAATCAAAACATCTCAGTTTGTCTACTATTTTTTTCTTTCATAATAGTAGTAGAATTTTGTTGCCTAATTCTTCTGCTTGTAACTACTTTTGCCACTGGACCAAACTCTGCAAAAGGTAAGCTATTTAAACATGCTGCAAAATATATTTATCAGCCTCTACAATATGCCATAACTTTCACACATATATAGTCTTTAGTTGCATGTCATGCTAACAAGTGTTAGAAAATTCCTTATAGCAGAAGATACTAAATCCATTCTCTACCCACGTTTTGTTCAAATGAAAATGTGAAATGTTTTTTGCCTTACATCACCCAGACATTCCTGTGGTTTCAATAACAACAAAACCAAAAATAATGACAATACAGTAATTGCAGAAGGCCAGATCCTAACAATAGCAAATGCCAACTGTCTGCATCACCAACAAGATTTGGCACGGAGACATATAGAGAGAAAACAGAGCGTCACTGAAGTTGATAGCAAAACCTCTGCTAATTTCAATACTCAGGAGCTTGTACTGGCTGTTTAAAAGAAAAGTAAATAAGCATGTATAATTCAAACTGAAACCACACAGCAGCTTTTTCAAGGAAATGTAAGGGACTGCTCTCAAAAGCTGCAAAAGAACGTGAGATATTTTTAATTACTTTCCATGTGCTGTCAAGTAGAGGTTCCCATAGCATCCCATTTATCCTTTCATAACATGGCTTCTGAAAATCTACCAAACTGGTATCCGCAAAAAATCTGCGCGCTAAGGTAAGCCTAAAGAGGACATGTTCAGAATCTTGCAAATGAGATGACTAATATGCATGAAACCATTGGACTCAATATCCTGAGGCATGAGCAAACTGTCACCACTGACTGATGACTCAGAAGTGCAAATGCTTCCTTCAATCTAAAAAACATTAATGTGGGAGAAAGACAGATGTTACTAAAGAATACAGGACTTACTCTAAAAGGCTGGAGATTAATTTATCTCCCTGAGCCTAATCAGCAGTACAGGAAAAAAAAACAAATGAAGAAGGCATAAATGCTTCTGATTAAGTATATTTCTGTTTGTTACTCCTATTGTATATCATTTGTATTGCTGTAAACAATCTTCTCCATGCTGTTACAGAGCTAAGAGCAGAACCAACCTGTTATCCACTACCTGTCTGGATATGGACAGTATTTACCTAGAGACTGGTCTTTTGTGACTAGAAAATAGTTTAACTAAACATGTCTATTTTTTGTACCTAGCCACCATTATTTTAAGTTCTCTAATTCTTACCAATCATCAGTTTTTCACCAGTTAAGTTTTATTTTCTCCAACACAAACAAAGAAAGTGGGTGGTGAAACACAGGCACAGGTTGCCCAGAGAGGTGGTAGATGCCCCATCCCTGGAAACATTCAAGGTCAGGCTGAACGGTGGTCTGAGCAACCTGATCTAGCTAAAGAAGTCCCTGCTGGGGGGTTGGGCTAGGTGACCTTTAAAGGTCCCTTCCAACCCAAAGCATTCTATGAAACATTTGATGTTTGTTCTTCAGGGGCCATTATTACAACTGCTAAATAAAGTAGCACAAGGTAATTTGTGTTATTTTATCTCAGATCAAGACATACTTTGGCAATATTCCTCTTCCTTTGATATATGATGCACTTTTTCAATTTTTACTCATTTACAAAGTGTACTGTTTGTGTCCTTGTTCAAAGAAAACTGCTGACTCAGATCTACCAGGAGTTTATCTTGTTACCACTGATTTTATCTTCCTCTTGCCTTTTTCACAATTAGTACTGCGTATTTTAAGACTAAATCTGTCTGGCATATGCTCTCTTCTACTGAACAATCTGCAAGCAACAGAGAACTGTGCTACTGCATAGCACTGTCACCACTTGCAATGTAGTAGGCAGATAATTTTGCTCTTAGCAGGCCACAGAGGGATGCAGAAGAAACACATGACTTATTTTTTTGAAATATATGTAAGTATATGGATCTAAAAGGTAGATTTTAAAGTTACTGTTGAGGGGCAAATTGGCTACATGCAAAAACTTTTACACAGAAACTGTGTTGCAAAACTGCATGTACAAGAGTGTTTCTTGGGAAGAAGAAATATTTAATGGTCATTCTAATGACCAGTTTTGATGAAATACAGTGATTGGGAAAACTCCGAACACTCAAGGCAGATGTAATTTAGCAAATCAGTGTAGAAAAACAAATAAATTTGCAAAAATTTCAGAATATATTACAGTCTAAAGTGAATCTTGAGTTTGAATACCAGAAAATTTCCTTTACTCTGACTTAAACAGTTCCTTTAAAAAAAGAGATATTTCTCTACAAACAATGCCTATCATAATTTCTTACAGTTTCACTCAACTCTAATTAAAAAAAAAAACTCATTTTGACAGCTCATTCCAACAGATGGAACTGTTCATAATACATTTTTAAATGTTCTTCTTCAGACATTAGCGTGTATATTATACACAGTATGCACAGTATGTATATGCTGGGAGTCCATCACTGAGACAAAATAACAAGAGCTACTAAGAACTAAACACTTTTTCTAGACAGATTGAACTAAACAAAATGAGATAAGACCAAATTTCATTTATAAATTCGATTACAGTAGAAATTGGCAATAATCAATGTATCCTGGTTTGTGGGATATTTTTGTCATTTTTTTTTTCCTTTTTTTTTCCCCCTCAGGAAACAGAATACTTCTTAGGGTCCAAGATTCTGTTTCCTAAATGTTTCAAAGGTGAAATTATGGAGCATATTTAACACAAGTAAAGTACCGAGATTAAAAAGCTAATGCTTAACAAAGATTAAGTGAAAAATAATATCTAATTCATTAATAAAGGAAAATGCACAATAAACAAGGTAGGTGAGAAAAGTATCCCCAGCATGTAAGGGGATAGTTCCCCCAGCTCATGCTGGGACTCTACATGTAGGATGACAAAAAGAAATTATCTTAAGTAGACTCATTCTCTGTCCTCTGCAGCTCTAACTTACGCTGAAGATGGACCTTTCTGAGTGAGGGAGCTTCAAACTACTTTTTAGGAGGACCATTGCTACAAGTGCCAAAGCTCTGCTTGGGCAAAAGAGAGAATGAAGACCATTTTGATCTACATGTTTTTTCTGTTGTGAAACCATTTCTTAACTGTTAACAATCTAAGAAAAAAATGTAGACAACAAATTACTGTAATTTCATTGGTAATAATTGCACGTAACACGTCTCAAATACATACTAGCCTTCTTTGAGAGAGCGACTTGAAAGATGCAATTTACACAGCATGTGCAGACTGAAACAATATATTCTTTGATTCTAGAGATCACTTACGGAGATTTGGTATACAATGATTATGTTATGTACAACTAGAAGCTAAGACTTCGTACCAAAGGTTTTATGTACAGTCCCTGGGAAATGATGGTATTTTTTCTAAACATTTTCCTGCATTTTCTTAGCATTTAAAAAAAAAAAACATTAAAAAATATATAACAAGCAATCTCTTTGAAGGAACACTAATATTTTACTTAAACACTGTTAGTATTTAGTATTCAGAATGTATCTCATAAAAATCTATTCACTACTGTACAGAAACAAAGCTTTGTAGAAACATTTTATTTGTATAAAGCTGTGAATGACAGTGTGACGAACAAGCTCCATCTCGCAAAGATAAACCCTAGTTCAAGGAGTGGATGAAAGTGAACCAAGTATTGATGGCTGTCTGTTTTTGCACATCACTCTATTTAGGTGCTCACTGCTATACGTCGACTGTGTGAAACTCGAAAAGGAATATTCCACATTGACATGCATTGTAAGTGTATCCCCAACCAGCACAGATGGCATAAAATGCTTAGTCTTGTTTTCAGACGACATGTCATGCTGTGGGAAGATATGGCTGGAATACATGCATATTATTTTGCCTTCTGACATTTTTCCATATGATTTAATTATTCAGAGAATAGTATAAAAGACAGCTTCAGTATGAGTGGGATTTATTACATACTCATAAGTGAATTCCATACTTTGTCAAATAATTTTTAGCAGATAAATTTGGATGACATGGAAATAATATAACATTTTGTTGCACTTGGTTTAGCTTCTGTATTTTGCCCAAAGGAACAGGTGATTATGAGCTTACTTTCCCCTTCATCTGTGTATTCTGAATAGTTCACATAATAAGCGATTATTCAGATATCAATGCATAAATTCACAAAATAATTCTTTCATTGCCAGAGAAAGAAAAGATTGATTCTACTCTATTTTTCACTATGTCTTTTGATGAGAAAAGAAAGAAACTAACAATAGCTACATGCAGAAGTGGAAAGAAAAAAAGGACAGATTCTGTGTCAGCTCTGTGCAGATGCAGAGGAATCAAGTACAATAATCTTTTACATGCATTAGTCAAGAAATAGCACTGCACAGATACTTTTTTTTCCTATTGCAGAACAAAGACCCTGAGTTCATGCATCACTGAATGTGAGGCAGCAGCTTCCCATCAGGGACTGGCTCTTGGGGAGCCTGCAGGCAAAACAATGCAAACTGTAATTAGAATACTTTTCTCTTCCATTCTGGGAATAAACAATCTTTTTGTTGTTCATGTTTATACAAATAACAAAATGCTCAGCTGTGTTGTAGTACTATAGATGATACAGTAGCAGTTGTTATAAATAATATGTATGCCAACGTAATTTAGATTTTCTAATAAATATAGAAATTTGTTCAGCACTTTCAACCTCTTGAGTTGCTCAAGCATGCATTTTCTGCATAGTATATGACTCAGATTCTGTAATGTCTTTTCTGCTTAAATATTTTTAATCAAAAGATATTAAGTATGATCACTTTAAGAAGTATTTAACTTCTTATGTTACTTTTTGGAAAGCTTTTGAACTTTTCAATAGCTAATATACTGAGAGGGTGGTATGAAAATAATATATCTTGTCTGATCTCAAGTAACAACTACAGAATTTCTCAAATTTATTTTGGTCCAATAAAAATAATAGCAGTAGCATTTTTATTTCCTGCAATAATAATTACTTTATAGTCATGGAAGTCTTTGCATTTTAAGCTAGACCTCTGTAGGTGTTTTTCTTCCTTACAAGCCCTATCTACCTCTAAATTCATTATTTACTTTAAGAAACAAAACACATGGGAAAATTTGATATCTAATATCATTGCATAGCTGATTTATAAATGGATGTTACATTTCAGAAGCAAAAACCAAAGCTATTTACATTTTATTACAACACTTGATTATGCCTTTAACATACTGTAGAGAGCAGACCTTCATTAGCTGGGGATGGGTGAGGAGATTCAATATACTTTGAGTTTTATGGGTACCTTTAGATCATAGTGTTTGGAATGCATGCTATCATAGTACTAACATGTACCAGTATAATGACTAACATCATGTAATGTTAGATGAAGAACAAAAAATCAATGGCAATAACATGACATGGTCAGACTGGTGAAAAAGCTAGTGGTTTATTACTTGGACTTTGTGTGCGTAAGAAGAGTAACCTTCCACTGAATAAGCAAAGGAAGCCAATAGTGTGCTTTTAAAATCTATACCACATAAAAAAATAAGAGAAAGCAAAAGAAGGTTTCATATATAGGTAAAGATTTAAATTATTTTGGTTACCTGCAGTATAGGTACTTCTCATGAAGCACCTACTTCTCTGTTTATTTCAGAATATACCTGACAAAATAGCTCAAGACATCAAAAGGGCATAGGACAGAGTCTTGCCAGAACACAAGTCAGCCTTGAATGGATTTTTTCCTCTTGTTACAATATAACCTTTACTGCAGAATCTAAAATAATAAAGGTAGGGGTAGCTTTGCTAGAGCTTCCTAACAAATCCAACTGCCATAATTATGAAAAGTTTTGAATTCATTAATTCCTAATTCAGCTGTTTTAAGTGACAGATAGCCTTAGAACATGACAAAAAAATAAAGAAATGGATCTTCTCAGTTCTAATATTATTCTTTTTTTTTCTTCTTCTTCTTTTATGAGCAAAATAAAAGTTGTAGATCTCATGAGGTTAAATTGCGATTACAGAATTTCTCAAAAATACTTCGACTTTTTGGCCAAAGTTGCTTGACTTTCAGGATCTAAAATCAGGTGTCTAAGCCTCTCCTTCAGTAACTAAAAATGGAACTTGATTGTCAGAGATTGGAAGCAGCTCCTGGAGAGATCAGGCCTGCGGTTTATTTTCTGAGGTTTTCTTCAGTCAACCCAGTGCTCAGAGGCAAGCCAGATATATATGAGAGAAATAGCATCTTAGTACATAATACTGAAATCCATACAGAAGCTCAAACAAGTTACTGTGACTATGTGCAAGGACATTTATCTGCCTCCTGATATAGCCCATAAGAAGTTGAGCTTAAATTTGTCTTCAAGCCTCCCTGGTGCACAGCTCAGAATCTGAACTTGGATACCCACTATGAGTAACAGAGTTTTTAACGTGTAGATTTTTAACTTAATGGAAAAAATAAAGCATATTTTTTTTTAATGTTCTTAGCCATATATATTATAATATAGGCATGAGTAAGGTTAGACAATATTGCAAAGTAAAACAAAATTTAGATTATGTAACACTTAAAATTGCCATAAAGCTGTGTGAAAAACGGGTCTTCCAATTTTCCAATTCACCTTCCCTTTCACCTTTTATCTCTCCAAAAACCACATATGGATCCTCTTAAAAAGATGTCATTGCAATACAAATTAGGAAAATTATTCTTTCCACCTTAGACATTTTAAACTATAGGAAACAAAGGGAACTAAGGCCTAGACCTTTACCTTGACAAATTGGAAAGAGATTAGAGCAGCTCCACCTGCAACTAGAAAACGGGTGGAGCAGCATACTGAAACATTTACATTTTCTTCTCAGATTGACAGCATGTGTATCTGCATTTCCTACTTCCCACTGAAACTGCTCTGATCATCATATTATGCACTAGCCTGTGTTTTATGCATTAGTTTGTGTTTTCTCAGCCACTCCTGTTAAGTCTGTTCTGGTTTGCATTGGCTATTTAAATGCTTGCTGTCACAGATAAAATTAGGATTTTCAACCTTAAATAGAAAACATAAAATATTAAAATGCAAGTACTTGCACTATGAAATATTTAAGTACTTAGTGGAATAACACCTAGAGAAAAAAATATTGAAAAACCATTATCAGAAGATACACAGCATACTACAGTTCAGATCTACTTTCTATGATAAGGGAGAAATTCAGACTCATACCTACCAGGGTTTGGTGGGTGCATTAACAAGTAGACTTTCAGGTTTAGGAGGACCAGCTCTCTCCTAATTTTATAATTAAGTCCTTGTTTAGGAATTCTTTTCTATTTTTCTACTAAAAATAGTTAGCAAACTAAAGTTCTAAAGTTTGCAAATAGTTTAGAAGTGACAAAAGCACCGACTTTTGAAAATGTTCCCAGTACATGAACTGCTTTGCTTCATAAGATTAACAACATTTAATATGATATATATTTTTTCATACCGTCTTTTATGCTCCAAGCTCAATTCCATTCTCTCTGGAGTCAATGGAAGTCACTGGCTTCAGCAGATATAAAATATTGATTTTTGTTTGTATTAAAACATTACAGCACTTAGTACATAATCATTTGCTTACGTTATACCACTTCAAGAAGAATTTAGAATCTGGATCAAGTAAAACTCATGGGTTGGCTAGTAATATTTATTCACCTTACTTTATGTTCATTACGAAGCACCTTAGGTACTTTTCAATCAGTATGAAAGCTACATAAACCTCAAAATACTTTTGTATTGTCTTTAATTCCAGATGAGTAAAGGCTGATGATTTCACTTTAGGTACATGCTGAGATTTGTTTGCATTCAAAACTCTGACTGCATCTCAGGAGGCAAGACTATGTATAAATAGAAACTAAAAATAACAACAAGAAATAATTTTCATAATTGATTTAAAATAATTTAATAAGAATTGAATTAGTATTACTACTGTTATTCTAGTTATAAAAATCATTGTAAAACACTTGAATTTAATAGACAAGACTACTATCTTTTCCTAACTAATTTAATTTAAAATTCTAGCATACTTTGAATTGGTGGACTCAGTCTCAAAGAATCCCCAAAGAATTTCAAAACCTTAGATACACAGTGTGGTTCTTAGAATACAAAAAAAGCGGACAGTAAAATGAAGCAGCCAGATGGCCACAGCTTCATTGACATAATATGTATACTTATGCTCTGGCACAGATGGAAAGGCTCTGGCTACAGTATCAAGTCAAGATTTATTTCTTATTCAAGTTCATGGAATCTTCAATTTTCATTTGGAGTAAACACAACTCCAGTCTTTAATGTTTTGTTCAGGTACAGAGCAAAGTGCGTGTAGTTTAACTACTTTTTCTTGGAAGAAGTGCAGAGTCAATCATTTCATTATTGAACCTGTGGTTCTCTGCAGTCTGGAAAAAAGGATTCTTCTTTCTTTTCAAATGATTATTGATTTGGAGAATAGTTCAGATTGCACTCTGATAAAATGAATTATATCCTCTAATAGCATATGTAGACCTTCAGTTTGGAAGAGCTGAGCCACCAATTGTATGCATAGTCCTGTGATTCTGTTGTGATGACTAACTTGGCCACTTTAGTTAATTAAAAGGCAATACAAATTGTTCATTTATGGGCTGATTCAGTTCTCATTAAAGTCAATAGGTATCATTCCTTACTGAGAACTGGGTCAGACTGTTCTCCAGTTGCAGTATTGGGAAGGATATTGTGATCTATGATTCTGTGATCTAAGTTTAAGAAAACATTAAAGCTGTAAGATGGGCAGCAAAGCTATGAGAATGTTGACAGAAGAAATCTAGTGAAATCATGTACTAAAGAGTTATGCAGTATAAGGTAGCCATTTTCTCTGGTAGTTCATCTCTGAAGTAGCCCTATTATTTTTCTCTCTATTGGCCCCCACTTGCACCTCTAAAGGAAGTCAACCATGTTGCGGTTACAACCAGCCACCACAGAAAAGAATTCTCTGGACTGCAGTGCCACCCAGAGCAGGCACCAAGCGCTGAAATGGAAAAGGGGCAACAAATTTGCCTATTGGTAATAGAACAGTGTGCTTTAAAGAATACATTGCATTCTTCATACAGATGTAAGCTCTAAGGTTTTTTGTGCAATTTATTTTCTCATTTGTGGAATCCAGGAGGACTCAGTTAAGGTTAAAAGAACTTTGGGTAATTAGAGGAGAAGAAGAAACGGTCCAGTTATTCCGAAGAAAAGGTGAAACAATTTTTCTTTGATAATCCATAACTGTAAATGTTTAACAAAAAAAAACCTGTTGCAATAGAAGTGCAGTGATTTCACAATTTGAAGTTTTGCCTAGTTATTGTTCCCAGCTTACAAATGGAAGTTCAGTTGTTTTGATTTGAGCAGTATAAAATAAGTGGATTTTTTCACACATGTACTTTCTGATTACCCATTCCACAAGCTGTCACAATGCACGCTGAAAAGATACAATAGTGAATACCTTGGAAAGTTTATTGTTTTGAAATTAATCATTGATAAATTTATGATAACAACAGCTGTAATTAAAATTAAATTGTATTAAGTTTTGTTTAAGAGAGCTAGATAATATCATGCCTATTCATTATATTAAGTTAAAGGTTTACAACTTATAAATAAGTTATCATATCACTTGCATCCACAAGCCATTTTAAAAATAACTGTACACTATTTATGTTTTAGTAATTCTTAGATTGTGCTATATAAAAAGCAAAGAAAAAAAGAAGTTTTAATTGATATCTATGCACTGTATATAAAAATGTAGATATTATCTACAAAACAGTGATATATCTGACAATATACAATCTATGTATGTTGCTTTCTATTTTATTCTTGGTTGTATAAATGGAGTTACTGTTACATACAACAGTATATACATCAGAAAGAGATATGAAATAATGTGTGTGTATATATATACAGTGTTTACTAAAGAAATCTTTAGAATGTTTTTTCTTCAAATTACCATGAATTAATTAAAGTAGATTCCTAACAACACTTAAGTGCAGTTTGTTTTCACTTAAGTGCATACAGGATAGACTTAAATGGAGACTAAAATGGCTAGCCTTAAATTGATAGTCTTAAGTGGAGTTTATCAATTTAAGAATAGTCTATTTCTTAAAGAGACCTTAATTTTTGTGGAAAAAAACCCCAATGTTGCAAATGGACCACTAACTCCAACCTGCATAACTAACAATTTCCATGAAACATACTTCCATGAAGTACATGGCTATAGATGCCCTGTTGCCTGTCTCATTTAAATCTTTCTTCTGCATTCTAATCAGATAGAAACAGGGTCCAATTCCCAATTTGAAAAATAAACACATTAAAGAAAATTAGTTTAGGCATCATTACAGTGTACATACATGAGTGTCTACATTTTTTTTAATGGACACTTTCTAAACAGCATTTAAGTACAAACCATAATTTCTCTGTGTGGCTAATTTGACCACACATATTGCAAACTGTTTTCATTTTCCTTTATTGTCCTCTAATGAGCTCATCAAGAGTATATAATTAGTGCAGTAAACTGCAGAACACAGGCTCTGCCCTAAAGCAGCCAAGCAGAGTTCTTGACTAGCCCCCTTTCCCAATGGAACTTAGTACTGTTAATGGACCATGATCAGTAGGAAGTAGATCGAGGGATATGCTCTTTTTTAAATAGCTTGTGATCTCTGGCTTGAAGCAACAGTTCTGAGGCTATCACCATCTGTGCTGACACACACATGAAAGTTGTTCTGTCTCTTTCTATGAAGCTACCAAGGTCAATTAATAATGGCTTTGGATGCCTGAAAGACACTGTAAGACAGCAGCTAGATTCTGTGGCAATTTCTCTTTATGTATAAAGCTTTCAAGATTCTCTGCAGTAGATAATCATAGTATTCTCTGATAAAATCCAATGCTACCAGTAGATATGAGTTGATAAAAATACAATTTATCAAATGATAAGAAAACATTACAGACATAAGAAATGCACAAACACAGATATAAATACTGTGTAACACCTAGATTCTAGTCTAGGTATGCTATGGAGGACATTATATTTGAAAGGTATCATTCTTCCTTTCCAGTATGCAGTATACCATACAAAAACAGCACTTGGAAAAACAGTCACCTTGATGACTTAAGGATCTGCATTTTAAGATGCACAACATATGCTACACTGCTGTCAATCATCCGTAAGATAAAGAGATTCTCATATAATATCTATGTTATCATAAAAAATTATTCTAATTTTTGAGATCTGCTTACTGCAGGGGATGGTTATATGAACATAAGGAATTACAGATGTTTGGTTTTGTCCCAGTATTTTTTACCCCACCAGCCCCCAGAATACACAGAAAACTGTCCATAGCCCAGAAAAAACACTGTAGTACCAACTTTTCTACTCCCCAAATGGCATCAACATGCTCTTTTCAAAAGAGATATGGCAAAGACTACAAATAAGCAAATTTTACAGTACTTCTACCAGCTAAAAGTAAGAAATTTCTTCCAGAAGAGTAGAGTAGCATCTGTGCATGTGCATTAATATGTGTGCATATATCTGTGTATGTGTAAGTATATACACCCAGACACAGGCATTCATACAGTGTCCACAAACCCAGTTTTAGATCTTTTCCTACTGTCAGCCAATCACAGTGCTTAAAGACTGCACATAAACAACTGACAGAAATGTAAAGCAGGGAGCAACAAAAGTTAGTAAATACTGCACTGAAAAATAAAAGGAAAAGGCAATCTCAGTTACTGTACAATCTGCTACCACCATTCTTCCCAAATCACTATTTATTTATTAGACCCTGCATAGCAAGATAGCACATTGAGAAGCTTCTCCAGTAATTAGTTTATCAGCCGTCTCATCTTCACCTGCAATTAATCATGTAAAATCATATCACCAGTTTAATTTTAATCCCTGTTGGTCATCATCTCCAGAATAAAGTACAGATATGCAATGTGGTGGAAACAGTTTGCCATTTGAGTAAACACTTAAAATCTCAAATAGATGGGGCATTCAAAAATTTCTGTATTTAGGGCTACAGTACCATTATAATTCATCTTCCAGTGTTGCAGCAGCAGATTTTTAAATTTCACACGCCACAGTTAAAAGCAATGGAAAAAGGGAAATTAAAAATAGCTTAAGAATACAGAAATGTAAATACTTTTTAGGATTTGGATACATGTATTTAGATTTTTCTGTAACTAACTAAATAAAAGCAGACAAATTATAAAGATTCTTAAAGATACATTTTTGCTGAACATAAATAACAATTTAGAGCACTTATTTTTCTGTCTACATAAACATTTGCAAATAAAATGGCAAATATAAAAAAGGAAAATCCAGAAGGATGTATAAATAAGAAATTAAGTTTATTACACAACAGTAGGGAATTGTTTGTCACATTCTTTCCTGGATGACATTGCAAGCAGTGCTAGATTTTAAACAATGACTCAAACAGTCATGAATTAAAAAGAAAAAAATCCCCTAAACCTAATATATTACTCTGCTCTGAAACAAAGCTGCTATTTAAACTGAACCAAAGAGGTCCTTCAACTAAAATTTTTCAGTAAGTGAAATTCCATAATGTTTACAAAACTACAATGGTTATAGAAACAGCATAAAGAGTAATAATTTTTTGAGGTTTAATGGAGATTTATAAAATGTCCCAGGTTTTTTACGTGTTCTCATATCTAAACAGGACATCTGGCTTTTATAATGTCTCCCTCCTAGAAGGAAGGAGAAAAAGTCTGCATTTAACTACAGCTTCAGGATATAGCTGCAAGTCCTCAGGAGTGAAAGAGTATAAATACTGATGAAAAACTGGAAGTGCAGAAAACATCTAAGCTAAACTAAATTTATACACTTCCATGTCACACATACAATTTTGGCATGAAAAATACGTTTCTAGTTGTGCTTCTAGTTGTAGGTTAGATCTACATTAGATCTAGCCAAAGAAGAAATAAAATGTCATTATCCATTGCAATCAATCTCTGTTCTTTTCTTGAAAGCAGAGTAACTTATGAGAAAAAAAGTTTTTTAAACATCTGGAAAGAGATGGACATGAAATGAGACTGTTAATTTTAAAATAAAAGACTTAACTATTGCAAATAGTTTTTCATTTCCTGCACCGCAACTTAAAGGTCATGAGTTGTTTAATATAACAGTTCTTTCAGAAATATTTTCCCTCCAATAATGCTGCTATCTATGTCATTTTCTATATTAAAATAAATTTCATGCTGAGTAAGGCCTTGAAATAAAATTAACGCCTCTCTTAAAAATAAATTATGTTTAACAATAACTACTGTGTTATGGATCAATATGTATCATTGTAGATTTTCTTGTAATTTATAGTCTTTATTTGGAATTCGTACACTTCACACATTGTGCAAGAAACTCTCAATTTTCACAATGTCATTTAATCACATATGTACTCACCCAACTGCTAAATATTGCATCGCAATCCCAGGTGTTTGACAGATAAGTGCATTCCCAGTTTCTGCCTGTAGCAGAGACTTGCCCAACCCACACTGGGAACTCACAAATTTTTGGAAGAGGAACTCTCATCTTGAAAGAAGAGTAATGAAGCAATCAAGTGGTTGGAGTGGGTTCAGAGGAGGACCACAAGATGACCAGAGGGCTGGAGCACCTCTCCTATGAAGACAGGCTGAGACAGTGGGGGATGTTCAGCCTTGAGAAGAAAAAGCTCTGGGGAGATCTTATTGAAGCTTTCCAGTATCTGAAGGGAGTCTGTAAGAAAGCTGGGGAGGGACTTTTTACAAGGGCTTGTAGTGATAGGACAAGGAAAGAGGGTAGATTTAGATTAGATGTAAGAAAGAAGTTCTTCACTATGAGTGTGGTGAGACACTGGAACAGGTTGCCCAGGGAAGTTGTGGATGCTCCATCACTGGATGCGTTCAAGACCAGGTTGGATGGGGCTTTGAGCAACCTGGTCTAGTGGGAGGTGTCCCTGCCCATGGCAGGAGGGGTGGAACTGGATGATCTTTAAGGTCTCTTCCAACCCAAACCATTCTATGATTCTATATTATATAAAAAATCCTGAGACCGGTTACCTTGAGATAGAGCTGAAACCACTGAAGGACTTGCCTGCCATTTTTCAAGAATTCACAAAATTCTACTTTTGTTCATATTCAAAACACACACAACCCTGCTGTGGAAGATAAACAATCATAGTCTAATGAAATAATGATGATATAGCAGCAGCTAAATGGGTTTTCTGCCCAGCAAAGTACAGCAGAAAAGGTACAGTCTGTTCCTTATCAGGTCAGGGACGGATGTTACACAAAAGTCTAATTAATGGGAATTAAAAGAATATTAAAGAATATTAAAAGAATATTGTATACTCACAACCACTTCCAATGTGAAGATAATGTTATATAAAAAGAAACAATATATAATTAATATATACAGGTAAACGTAATATATAATCAATATATGCATAGCTAATACAATTAGTATTCAGATAGATGAATTTATGGAATGGGGACTGTCACTGCATCTGATAATGTAGGCTTCTGTATTTAAATACTTCTGCTTTGGTTAGCACCAGATTCTGTTCTTATTAAGATTTTGAACAGGCCTTCACTTTATGAAATCCCCTGGTTTCCCTACGCAATTTGTTTCTTTGGGATCAATAACTATAAAAAGTATTGCCTCAGTGTGAATGAGGGTAGAAGAACTGGACCTATGGCCTCTAAATGGCTCCTTTACATAAACAACAAATCTACGTTGTTCTACATAATTCTACATAAACAACAATTCAATAAATTCTTGGACTGCATCTATCTTCCTGGGGCCGACTGGCAGAAGTGTGCTACATACCACTTGGCACTATCTTTTGGGCCCCAGGTGACATCTATCTGACCCTCATAAAAACAGTACTTTGGTTTCAGTGCTCACTTGAGTTCAAAGTGTCTGAAGTAATGAGTTGACTCCAACACAGACCAGCAGAGTGGCATTTACATACCACGCAGATTAAGAGTGGAAAAAGTATGAGGTTGAGGGTTGTGGTAAACATGCTGCAACAGTATTGAAAAATCGTGTGGGAAGGAGGTACTCAAGTTACCACAGCTGTCCACACTGCCTGCTAGAGGAATGATCCTGTGTGTGCTTTATAAACAAAAAAATATGCCAAGATGCAAAAAATGTGCCTCAGTTGTGCCACTTGCCATGGGCCAAATCCATGCCATGAACAGTGCTAACAGTTAAGCGACATGGATGATTAGGGATCCAGTGCTTGAGCTCGGTATTTCCTTCTTATTATATAGCTGTAAGGATACAGCCTTATTGTCTCCCTTGCGGACTGATTCTAAATATGTGGGAAAAAAATGGGTCACTACTTGTGTTTTAGCGTAAACGCTAAGCAACAAAAAAACAAGCACGGAATACTGCATAATATCATACAGCGTATGAATAATAAATGCTAATTTCTGTATGATATGATAAGAAGACTTACTTCTACACTTTTGAAGGTCAAAAATTATATTTCCTTTTCTGTGAACAAAAGAGACTGAAGACCACGGTTTTATGAAGGCAATGCAGAAAACATTAAAGTGTCTTAAACAGAACAGGCAAAAGCAAGTTTCTTTCAGCTATCAGCACTTTACATTTGAAAATCAGAATCCCAAGAAATACAGTTCCAGACTCTCTCAATTATTATTTAAGTTTACTTTAGTTTATCAATTCGTGTATATCAATAAACTTTGTCTTGCTGCCTAAAAAAATCTTGTCCTAAATACAGGTGTTAAATGTATCCATTTCTGGGAACAATTATGTCTCTATTATTGCTTTCATAAGCACATGAGATAATGGTAGTGATAGCACCCTAAATCTTTCTTTGTTCTAATTCACTGATTTGAATTCAACAGACTTAAGTATTTACTTTTATACCCTGGCTGTTAAAACACAGTTCCGATACCAAGATTTTAGAATGATAGACTTTCCCTTTTTTTCAGAGGTGAGGAATTAAAGTATATACTTATTGTGATGATTTTGTAATCACTAATAACTTTAAAAAAATATTCTCTGGGGAAACCCAAAGTAATCCTTGCAAAAATCAAATCACCTGAGATGATGCGATAGATGTGATATAGAGAAACTCTGCTCTAGTCAAACTTTCTGTTTTGAATACTTCACATAAAATAAAATAATATGCAATAATATGCAGTATTGATAGGTTTTGCTGTCTATATTGCAACATAGATTTACCAGATCTAAATTCATATAGTAAACGACTAGCTGTGGTACACAATCAACACTTAGTTTAGGGTATTTCTGTCCCGCTAGCTTTGCACATCAGCACATACTAACGTGGACATGGTATGTTACAATACACAACCATCATGATGTCGGCAATGTAGATCTTCACATTTTCAGTTCTCCTTAATCTTGCTAATGTTAAAAGTGTCACTTGAAAATATTCCTAAATAGACACACCATTTTAAAGTGTTACTGGTTCACTATGTATGCAATATATTAAATGCTTATGTAAATTGTTGGAGCTAAAATATTTATTTACTAATGAAAAAATAAAATAAAAAATAGCAACAATATTAGAGACAAGACAGAAGAAAACACACAGCTATAATGCATAAGAGCAAAACAGAAATAAACTTTAACCATAAATAAAAAATAACGTAAACTACCATGGTAAGTGATCACTTACACTTATTTTATAAATGATCAAACAGTATTTATTCAGGCCTAGGAAATAAAAATCCACAAAATTTAGAACTCGGTCAGTTCACTTCCAGTTCATAACTCTCTAGTAAATTCATGTATTTGTGGGGGTTAGGCAGTAAACAAAACCCCAAAATTAACATGTAAAGTGGCAACAATGATTACTGTTGAATAAAATATGAACAAGAGACTATATTACATTTCATCACATGACATACTAAAAAGGTAATTTTGCACCCATGCATCATATCTTACTCCTCAGAGTTACTTACATCAAAACAGAGATTTGAGCACATACCGTATAGCAATTGGAACTGTATTTCTACTTCGTTTATTTTGATAGCTTTGTGAATTATAGTTCACAAAAATCTTTGCTCCCTCTAAGAAGTGATACAAAGAATGAAGTAGAGACAGATCATAACTGACAAATATGCTGTTTAACTTGAAAGGAATTTGACTCTGAAAAATTGAAAATTTCTCATTGTATTCAGTGATGTCAAATTTTTATCTTAAGAGTTTGACTTCTGGGCAAATTTCACAGTCCTCAATTCTGAGTAAGCTCTCCAGAGCTTAGTATCTGCATAATGTTTGCAGATTGAAGCCCTTAGTCAATTTTATTCATATGCAGTATATGATCCAGAGATGTCCTAAAGGTGTCCATGGCTGGAACTATGGGTGAGAGCCCCAGAAAAGAAGACAGTAAATTATGAAACTATCAGCTTGCATCAGAAGACAGAATATGAAACAAATAGCAACCTATATTTTGTATTTGTCTTGCAATTAGGAATATTACAATGTAAATGTAAAGAATTTCTTCATTTTTATGAAAGAATTACATGACATTGTGAAGAAATTACATTTCTTCATTTCCAAATAGGAAAGCCTTTTAAAATAAATAAAAAGGCTTGGAATACTCTTCTTGCATGAACACACAATCTTCTATGAGACCTATTTAAATCTGCAATACACCAATATTATAAATCCCATTCAAATTATGTAATATTTTCAAATCTAATTATCAAGAGTTTGGGTTTTTTTAAGTTACACATCAAATTCTTATTCTCCGGTTGGCCCCCACATACAAATCTCTGCTCTTACCTTGAGTTTTATGGGTTTATTTGGGATTTCATACAAGAAATACTAACTCTTCACTACCTAGTAGTTTCAGCCAGAGTAGGAAAACAGAACCATAGAATCATTACGGTTGGAAAAGACCTCTAAGATCATCAAGTCAAACCGTCAACCCTACCATGACCACAAAACCCATGTCCTCAAATGTCAAATCTACCCATTTTTTGAACACTTCCAGGGATGGTGACTCTACCACTTCCCTAGGCAGCCTGTTGCAGTGCTTGATCACTCTTTCAGTAAAGAAATTTTTCCTAATATTGAATAGAGTTTCTAGAAGTTTGATAAGCTTATGTAGAAGAAGTAGTCCTCTGCCAAAAAGGACCCTCAAGGTCAGTTGGGATAAACAGTTCTAGTGTAAGAGAGTAAAAGAATTTCTGCAAATTTCAGGATAAGATAGCGATCATTTCTTGGGTTAGCATCTAATTCCATTTGTACTGTTCTGTGGTAGAAACCATGTACAGAGAAGATTTTATTGTTTGTAAGAATACCTGGTGAATCAACATGTAATGCAGTATGTACTACAGGGGGAAAAATACATCACAAAACCATAAATTTAACAATAAAATCATCCTAATCCTTAAAATAGACTTGATAAATTCTTCATGAAGTTGTATGTTTAAAAAAAAAAAAAAGATGTCAATAGTTTCAAAGACAAAGTGGAAAAAACCCCTCTAGAATAACAAGATGTTCATCCTTGCTCACTTAGCCATGATCTTTGATCATTTATTAAAGTAACAATCTAGATAACCCATTTAGGAAACATGAGATGTAAATAAGAAGAATAAGGAGTTTCCTCAATTACTAACATTTCTTATTTCTTATAAGAAATCCTAACACTATAGTCATGTGGCATTGAAATGCCAAACTAGATCTAGGTAATAAATATTAAGGCCAGAAAGAACTGTCCTGTGATGTGAGGACGACTGACCATCTATAATTACCTTTTTAACGGCTGTGATAAATACATAAACAAACAGCCAAAATGCACAGATTTTATGCATGCAACCAAGTAGACATACAAAACAGGGGAAAATGAAAGTACTATGTTTTTTTAAGTCTCAGACTAAAAGTAGTTGATAGAAAATTACTGAGACAAATACACATATGATGAGCTGTTGAATTCTTAAAAAAGTTAAATGATTCTGAGATTTCTTCCAAATAAGATCTCTTTCCAATATCTTCAAAAGACTGAGAAACATCAATCTAGAAAGAAATCTGCATGTATTAGATGTAATGACAACTAGTACTTTTAAACAGAATTATTTGAAAAATATTTTTGTTACAGAAATTTTGATGCCAAAATTCTGCCAACATTTTCCACACAAAACATTTACTTTTCAGTGGAAAACTGAAAAGCAAATATTTTGTTATTTGAAGTTTCACCTGTGTTAAAAGAAACTGATAATTTGGAAATTCAGTCACCATGGCTCATTGAAGATACAGCTTCATACACTTTTCATTTTGTTTACACCTTTCATGAGGCACCTACTGACCAAATAGTGATCAGTGCAGGTCCTAGATGAGGAGTATAATGGGGAATTGAATGTGGGTGAAAACTTTGACTACAGTGGAGAATGACAGCACGAGGCATCAAAATTAAACTTGAACTGCAGCAGGAACTGCAAATATTTTCTAGTGCCAATTGATGATTTGTTTTGTTTTCAGCTGAAGACCAGAAACAGTTTGCAGTGTTCTATTTTTTAAATAGGAAGTCTACACTTCTTACAAAAAACTGTAGGTGACAACTTCAAATGCTTTGGTAAGTTTCCTCTTTACCAGACTTTAAATTCATTGGGAAAGGAGACAGATAAGCATTACGCAATTATTAATGATATTTTTATACCTTTTAAAATAAGGAATTGTTTACTATCATATTGTCCTCACTGTGCCCATTTTTTAATTTCCCTTGAATGCATACATCTTTTGTGGAGAGAATAAATTTTAAACTTATTCCCAGGTAGTCTTTCCCAAATATGTTCTGACACATACAATTTCATGAACACTTCATCAACAAATTGCAGTAAAGGTTATTAAATAATGAAAAGATATTTAGATAACTACAATATTTAGATACCTACAAAAATGAATACAGAAACTGTGTGTCAGTAAAAGGTATAGTATCAGCACAGCAGTGAAAAACACAATGCAGTAAAAAACTGGAGTGTTAGACATTTATCTGAGGTTGTGAAAAACTGTACAAAATATTTGTGTTATGTTATAAACAGTAAGTAAACACTTGACTAGAAACTGTGCCATAATACATAAAATGAAGTGAGAAGAGTTGGAATTCAATGTTAGCTTTGCATTTCTTACCTTTTCCTGAATGCTTAATTTAGCTTTCAAAGAGGGAATAAGAGGGAACTTCATGTGGTGTATAAGTGGAAAGTCTTAATATAAAAAGAGGTGTTTTGGGTTTGGCTAGTTTTTATTTTATTTCATTTTCCAAAAATATAACTCCTGGCTGAAACATCAGTTTCTGCATTAGATGCAGACACTAGTATTCACACTCTCTGATCACAAATGTCTACTACAGTTCACCTAATTCTCAAGTAAGAAAAGTCAAAAGGGTACCCCTCACTTAGTACAGTCCTGTCGAAGAAGATGAGATTTCCATGTGTTAATTGCATTAGCATTGGGATGGACAGATGATACTATAAGAAGAATACATATTTTTGTTGGTGTGTCTAAAAAGGAGGATGATGGATGTGCAATATAGAAAATGGAATCAATAGTCCAAAGCTATGGGCCTCACAAAATAAACTTTGTTGCCTAGAGTGTTCTTCAAAAACACTGAAAAAAGCAATGTCTTGAAATGAGATGAAATGGTATAACGGAATAATAACTGAAGGACCTGAAGCACTTTAATCATTTGAGTATTTTGGTGGTTTAATCACAGTGCAGTATTTATGCTCCCACTGGTATCATTCCATTACATGGGGCTTTAATCTGTTCTCCTTGAGGGCAAGAGAGAGATGCCACAAGGAAAACTGTCATCCGGACATGGAGTTCCTTCTCTCTCCCAAACTCCTCTCCCCCTATTACCTGTTTTTTTTATTATTTGATATAAAAACATAAAGCCAGGTGCAGAGCTAATTTCTGCAATTTCATACTGACTTTCACAGAAATAGTCTTCTCAGAACAGAAATACACAGAGCACACAAATTAAAAATATTTGCAACAAACAAACACAATCCACTTAGAATTATTAAATGAACACGTTTCAGATGTATATTTGAAATAATAAAATATGCTACCTTAATAAATGTGACAAGTTGAAACCATATGTTCCCTCAAACTTGGGCACATTTGTTTGCAAACATACATAAAAAAAGAAGAATTATGGAGAAAACAAATATTTTCTCAGAATTATTTACCGTGTACTCTGAAAGTAGTTCTAAATTAAGCAGGCAGTGCCAGTCCAACTGGAGAAATCACTTCTCAGTCTCACTATATGCAAAGTAACTATGTGCAAAACATAGAAATGAATTACCAAGAAGGAAGGAATAACTCCTGACTAGAACGGTACCAGACAATTTTTTTACAATGTAGATTACTTGTAAAGGGCAGATTGAAAGAGAGGAAATGTAGGTGTCTTGGTTCTTTGCAAACAGAATCAGGAGCCTCAGAAGGGTGGCAAAGAAGTCCACAGGGAACTTGATCAACTGAAAATGAGAAGTGCAGGTGTAATGTCTGAAATTCCACTCCTCCAAAGTTTAAAGGGCTTTAATAAGAACTAAAATATGGAGAGTTCAGTTCTGCTCTACCTGGGGCTTCTGGGGAATTGTGACCTATGGAGCTGTAATCCCACCAAATTGGGGCATGTGCTGAACTAGCTGATTCTGTGGGTACTACTTTACTAGCTGTATATATGCCAGTCTGCACCATCCTTCATGCTGTAGCATGATTAGGTTCAGCAAAGAATTCAGAACTCCTCCCTAAAGAAGAAATTACAGATAAAGCAAGAGTCTGTACTGGCAGTAATACAGTCAAACAGTAGTTGAAATCTGTGGGTTCTAGTTCCAGCTTGCACAATTGTACATGCATTTTATTTTTTCAAAAAACCCATAGAATCATAGACTTGCTTAGCTTGGAAAAGACCAAGTCCAATCATTAACCTAAACCTGTCAAGTCTACCACTAAATCATGTCATTAAGCGCCACATCTACACATCTTTTAAATACCTCCAGGGATGGTGACACCACCACTTCCCTGGGCAGCCTGTTTCAATGCTTGACAACCCTTTCAGTGAAGGAATTTGTCCTAATCACAGAATCACAGAATCACAGAATGTTAGGGTTCGAAGGGACCTCAAAGATCATCCAGCCCCCCTGCCAGAGCAGGACCATCTACAATAGGTCGCACAGGAATGTGTCCAGGCGTCCAATCTAAATCTCCCTTAGCGCAATTTGAGGCCATCTCCTCTTGTACTATTGCTTGTTACTTGAGAGAACAGACCGACACCCACCTCACTACAACCTCCTTACAGGTAGCTGTAGAGAGTGATAAGATGTCCCCTGTGCCTCCTTTTCTCCAAGTTAAACAACCCCAGTACCCTCAGCCACTCCTCACAGGACTCGGTCTCTGGACCCTTCACCTGCTTTGTTGCTTCAATGTCCTTGCAGCAAGGGGCCCAACACTGAACACATTACTCAAGATGTGGCCTCACCAGTGATGACTACAGGTGGATGATCACTTCCCCAGTCTTGCTGGCCACACTATTTCTGATATGAGCCAGGATGCTGTTGCCTTCTTTGTCAACCCAACAACAAAGAAGCCAGAAATAAAGCTGCAAGCAAAATAAATTAAAATGACTATGTCTGCTGTGTTTTAATGTCAATGTTGCAGCTATGTATTAGATTTGCTCAAAGCATGCCTATAAGATATGTTTGTCAGGTAACTTAAGAACCTCTTTGTCTCATTTAGAGGCCAGATACTTACTTGCTGATATTAAGACGGGAATAAGTATGCAGAATAGGCAGATATACAGATACTATTGTAATTCTGCATAAGTCCAGTCATGAATGTCCAAATCTTCCTCAAACATGGGATTTCTAAAGGTAATTATTTCCCATAGGAACACAAATCTGACAAAAGTGTTAAGGTAAAGCATGATATGAACTCTTTAACCTTATGAAAATGATGTTTCACTGACACACATACCGATACTGATGGAACTTTGTAAAAGTTCTGATTAATTGTCATACGAAATGTTGATTGAGGCCTACAAGCCCTATGAGGTTATACCCATTTTACAGATGTTTACACTGAAGCACAGGAAGATCACCTGATCTCCTTCTATGATCAGGTGACCTGCCTAGTGGATGAGGGCAAGGCGGTGGATGTTGTCTACCTGGACTTCAGTAAGGCATTTGACACCGTTTCCCACAGCATTCTGCTAGAGAAGCTGGCAGCTCATGGCTTAGACAGGAGGACTCTTATCTGGGTTAAAAACTGGCTGGACGGCCGAGCCCAGAGGGTGGTGGTGAACGGAGTAAAATCTAGTTGGTGACCAGTCACAAGTGGTGTCCCTCAGGGCTCAGTTTTGGGACCTGTCTTGTTTAATATCTTCATCAATGACCTGGACGAGGGAATTCAATGCACCCTCAGTAAATTTGCAGATGACACAAAATTAAGCACAAGTGTCGATCTGCTTGAGGGTAGGAAGGCTCTGCAAAGGGATCTGGACAGGCTGGAGAGATGGGCTGAGGTCAATTGTATGAGGTTTAACAAAGCCAAGTGCCGGGTCATGCATTTTGGTCACACCAACCCCCAGCAACGCTACAGGCTTGGGGAGGAATGGCTGGAAAGCTGCCTGGTGGAAAAGGACCTGGGGGTGTTGGTCAACAGCCGGCTGAACATGAGCCAGCAGTGTGCCCAGGTGGCCAAGAGGGCCAACGGCATCCTGGCCTGTATCAGAAATGGTGTGACCAGAAGGAGGAGGGAGGTGATTGTGCCCCTGTACTCGGCACTCGTGAGACCGCACCTTGAGTACTGTGTCCAGTTTTGGTCACCACAGTACAAGAAGGACATTGAGGTGCTGGAGCGGGTACAGAGAAGGGCAACGAAGCTGGTGAAAGGGCTGGAGAGCATGCCCTATGAAAAGCGGGTGAGGGAACTGGGTTTGTTTAGTCTAGAGAACAGGAGACTGAGAGGAGACCCTATTGCCCTCGACAACTACCTAAAAGGAGGTTGTAGCGAGGCTGGTGTTGGTCTCTTCTCTCAAATTAGTAATGATAGGATGAGGGGAAATGGCCTCAAGTTGTGTCAGGGGAGGTTTAGATTAGATATTAGGAAGAAATTCTTCACTGAGAGGGTAGTTAGGCACTGGAATAGACTGCCCAGGGAGGTGGTGGAGTCACCATCCCTGGAGGTGTTTAAAGAACGAATAGATGCGGCGCTTGAGGATATGGTGTAGTGATTACAGAGATGCTAGGACAAAGGTTGGACTTGATGACCCTGGAGGTCCTTTCCAACCATAATGATTCTGTGATTCTGTGATTCTGTAATTTGATTTTTCCACTATTTTACTTGTCCATGAATTTTGTATGAATTCAGAAGTCCCAAATCTCATGTCTGTGTGCCATCCAACAGACAACCCTCCTTTCCTTCGGTCAACATATTAAAAAAATTAAAAAATGGAAAAGGAAAAACAAAATATTGGATGCAATGTGAGCCCTCTGACATGGGAAGCTTTTCATGTTTCTTTTATCAAGAATTCAAGATGCTGAATTAATTAGGCTATTAACATATTAAAAGTAAGTGCTAAGTGTTAATAACATCAATGTAATTACTGCTGAGTCAGTTTTATTTTACACAGACTGATGCTGTATTTTCAGCTAAGAAATTAGATAGCAATTAGAAATTACCCAGCAATTATGATCTAAGTGTGATAATTCTCTAAATGCGTTATAAAGTATCTGACAGGGTTTTGATTATAAATTATTTACCATACCATCAAGTTAAAATTGAACGCTTTGTATTAAACATACTAAAGCAACAAGTGTTCTGATACAGGTGGGCCTTGGTAACTTCTAAGTCCCACATTTCAGGGTCCCAGTGGGTTTGTTGTAACTCCATATGCGAGAATGGCCATTGAAACAAGTCAGTATTGGCCAGTGTGCAACAAAATATGTGAGACAATGGCTGTAAACTGCTGATGATCACTTTCCTGGTAGTCCATATTCACTTATTATGTAAAAAACTATTTTGGGAGAGTTTTGCTTTCAAAAAATATGACACTTTTGAAAAATAGCTTTTAAAAGACCATCGGCTGATCTCGTAGAAGAAAAATGTTTTTATGTTCTTAACATACAAGTATATTTGTTTAATAAATATTCTTAGAATTATACTTCATAGTCAGCCTGTTGAAATATAATTAATTTAGCTTGTGAATGACAAAAAAATATTTTGCTTCTCACTAGTATGATAAGAACTTTTTTGGGGGCAATCAATCTATCTGTATCTGCTTATAAAGGTGATTTACTGGCACAAGAGACTCCATTTTTGGAAAACCACAATATTTTTCACTAAATGCTGATGAATCAAAACATTCTGTATCCTCTTGTGCTGAAGGTGTATATGAAATAAACAGAAAATGTATCAAAACTAATTTGTTCACTCAGATCTGTGTTGTCACGGAGGTCTTATTCCTTGGAAGTGTGCATCCTTAAAGCCATTTTAGAATCTTTGTTTTTACATTTCAGAAATCATTACTGATTTCAGAGAATGGAATTCAAAGAAAGCTTGGAAATAATGAAAAGGCTTACAAAATATGCATAGGAATATGAAGAATAAGTGTCACAATGAAACATAAGAACAATTTGAAAACTAGATTTAGTACACTGTTTATGTTACTGCTCTGATGCAACTAGTACACTAGCATGTCTTATTTTATCAATAAACTTATGGCATTAGGTGTTTTTTATCCAATTCTAAACCATGAATCAATTAATTTTGTGGCAATCTCCATTTTCTATTAAACAAAACAAGAAAAAAGAAAAGATAAGGCATCTAATCTTAGTATCAGGGCAACCCTGAGAAAAGTTGCCTGAGAATAATCTGAAATCTCAAATTTCAGAGAAGAAATGAAGAGAACTTCGAAAACTTTACTTTGTAAAAGTTGATGTTCAAGCCATCCATTTTTTCTTTTAATCTGAAACATTATTTCTGAACACAGAGTTGGAAAACTGTAAAGTATTTCAGAACAGAATTGACATTCTTTATGAAAGCACTTTTGGATTTCCCAGTGGAAGAAGCAAACAGTTGAAACGTTCTGGGCAAGAGATTTTCTTTAGAGCATATTCAATCACATTAAAGGGTAATTGCTTCTTCTTCCTAACAACTATGAACCACTCTGAGGAGCATCACTGCCTCTGGAATGCACAAGCAGTTCTGAAAATACTCCAACACAGGGAACACTTTCACCTGTAAGCACAGTCTGTTGCTTCTGCAATTAAACACTTAAGTTCTGCTTCTTCCTTTACAGTCTATGTAGTGCTATTGTACTCTCTAAAATAGAGTTCTCCAAAGTATGTGAAGTGCCCTTCAGACAGGAGAATGTTTTTCCCCAAGTGAAGTTCAGGTGCTGTAAAGCATGCAGTGTAATTCTGCTTTGTGGCTTCACACTTAGTTGAATGTTACGATTCAGTTACATCAGGTATTCTCAGCCATGTCTCTAAAATTTTACTTTAAAGGACTGGCTAGATAGGTAGAGACTGTCAGAGTTTATGTTAGCTTTAAGTTACTGATAGCATTAAAGCATTTTTACTGCAGCCAAAAAAACCCCTTAGGTTTCAGTCTGCCGTGTTACCACTGCTTGCCTTGCACAGTGACTGAAACTAGTCACAGACCAAATTACCATGCTGGAGAGGTACCTTCCAGAGTGTGCTGCCATCCCATACTTCTCTGTCTGGGGCATGTAAATCCTAATAATATTTTATTTTTATCTCTTCTACATTATTTTATCTGCAAAGCTCCTCTTGATCACTACTGAATAATATAACTTGATGACATGAAAATATTTTCGTGTATATGAATTGATGTAGTACAGCTGTTAAGACTGCTTGGATTTGACAGCATAAAATAGTTGTTAAACAAAGGCAATGAAATTTTCATTTACCAGCCAGGTAAATTAAACAAGAGAAAAATGCCATTCATAACTGTCTAATCTTTTTAATAAACAGGTTTCTGTTTCAGAGTGTATTCTGATGTACATACAACCTAATAGCATACTCCAGGCTCTGAAGACTCTATTTTTTTCCTTTTATTTTTTTCTTCTGCCAGCTTTCGTAAAAGAATGAACTTACTGCATTTGTTCTTAAATTGTATTTACCTCAGATAACTCACAATTTTATAAAAGGCAGCTTAGAAAAAAAGGCACCCAAAAAGAAAAGATTTTGTGATGCAAAAAAAAGATTATTTCAGTTTGAGTCCATATGTATTTTTCCTTCCCTCTTCACAAGATTGAAATAAGTTTCATAAGAGTACATTCAACTTACACATTTAAATGAAAACTGAAGTGGCATTACAAGGTTCATTATAGACTTAGTAAGCATTATCATGAATTTTTTTGTTTCTTATGTTTTATAGTAGCACATCTGCATAATAGTCCATATGTTGGGGAGACTTAGAGACTTGTTTAGAGACTGCTAGTCCCCTCTCAGTTCGCAGAGATGAGACAAACAGCTCCTACATCTCAGCAGTATTCCTTAGTTACTGGGATGAACTCCCATTCCCTTCTTGTGCCCTCCTGCTAGCCTTATGACTCTGGCTAACAGTTTCAACAGAAAGCTTCAACCCTTTTTCAGAGCACACCATGGCCAGTTGATGAGGATGCTCTCACCGTCTCCAACAATAAAGTCTCTAGTGGTAGCATCAACAAGAACAGAACTTTGCTCTTTTATGTCTCAATGCTCTGCAACAGAGCACTTGGGAACCCAAGTGGAAAGAAACTTCTACTGCAAGTCAAGGCCTTAAGCTCCAGAGAGGCACAAATTCAGACACACCAAATATACTTTGTGCACCAACAAGCCCCTTACTCACTACCAAGACTCTTTAGAAGTTCATTGAGCTCTCTCCTCTGCCTTTCAGACAGACTATCTTAGGAGCCTTTGATCTTTCCCCTGGTGTTTGTACATTAGGTTGTATTGATATATTTTTACCTGTATCTCATGTCTCAGATGAGTATGTTTTAGATGTTTTCAGTAATCAAAGCTTTTAATTTATTTTTCACCAAAACTCCTTTTTTGATTTTTTTTTTTAATTTACAAAAATTACCAATACTGAAGTAACATGTACATAAGAAACACAAATGGATAGAATATGTCAGAATTACCCATATTCAACCAATAGAACTTGTTGCCCATTTCTATAATTCCAGAGATCCAAACTACAGAGCATATGCCTGGCAATCACTTACCTGAACTATGTCTATTTTGTGGCCCACAAAATCTAATAATAAAATATATTAGCAATACCTTAATTTTTTGGTTCCAGAAGGTCGTAGTCCTTTACCATTTTGTCTGGTATTATACAGTTAACAAGACAACATAATCATTATGAAGGCACTCATTTTTAGGGACAAGTATGTCTGGGAGACAATAAGATGGGAAAAGACATCAGTGTCAGAACCTGCTAATTTACAAAATAGACTATGTTCGCAAAATAATGCCAGGGTGATTTGGAGGTAACAGATGGAATTAGAAAAAAGTGGGAATGTCAAAAGTACAATGGAAAAGCAAAGGAACATATGAGAAACTGTTTATGTGAATAATCAATATTCTGTATACAATTAAAAAGAATGCATTAATAATTCTGGATAAAGGAACACTTGAGGCTGGTTAAGAAGCAGTTTGCCAGCAGGCTGAATAGGAGCAGGGAGATATCATCTTTAAGCACCAAAGACATCCGATCCCAGAAAAGAGGATTTACATAGTTCAGAGCCTCCCTGGCTAATCCAGTAAAAATCTGTAGTGGAAGTCACAGTCAGCTGCACTAAATGGCTGCCTACAGGGAGAGTCATCAAGGCTACCCACTTTTTTATCACAGAATGCCCCTTGAAGGTAATGGCAACTATATGACACTGTT
The DNA here is from genome assembly GCA_013400335.1 of Eurystomus gularis. Classification (NCBI taxonomy): domain Eukaryota; kingdom Metazoa; phylum Chordata; class Aves; order Coraciiformes; family Coraciidae; genus Eurystomus; species Eurystomus gularis. Next base: position 47,717 of record VZZY01001096.1, on the reverse strand, counting down.
GCTGCCTGTGAAACTGTAGCCTCAGTGTTGGGAAACAGATGGGAATTTCGAAAGAATTGCTTAAAGTGGCACGGAACTGAGAGCTTCTCAAACTGTTGTTAAATCCTGAGCTCAGGCAACACTGGGAACTCTGAACAATGATTTACCCATTTTGTTGGCTGAAGAGATAAGCATGTGACAAGCTGAAGCTAAGACTGTCTTCTATATTTGTTTTATTTAAATACCTCTTTCTGATATCCTAACCTTAAGATCCTGCCAGTCTTTACTGTTTCATTTGTAAGCCTGTCTGATATTTTGAGGTGAATAACGATTCAGACAAACCAGAGGTATGTAGAATGAATAAAATTTCTGAGGAACTTATATTCCAGAACATTTTAAAACTCTATGGAATTGACTATTTTCTGCAATTTTGTGAATAACCACTGGAGGAAGAACATAAGGATGGATGCTCTAGAGAACAGCAAATGCCTGGCTAGTCCAGAAGGGTGTCTCTCAAAAGGAGATGAGAATGTAGGACAAGTATTTATGGTACTATACTTTTTTACAACTGTTTTGAGCCTCCATTGAACCTACGTAAACTTTTGGTATGCAAAGAATTTGGGGTTAGGAGTTCCAGAGCTTTAACGTCACACATAGTGCATGAAGAATCACTTTGTTTGCTTTGTTCTGAACTGGTAACTTGACCTTAAGGTAAGTTGAATTTAATGTCTTATTAATACTTAAAAAAAAATTTTCTCTTGACTATAAGCTTGTTTGGTGACAGATGCTGAATTTGGGAAAAAGCTCCTTTCACCAGACAGACACAGATCTAGCGAGGTGGCAATTATTAAAACATGGATCCTTCCAACTATCTTAATTCTGGACACACTTGCACAGCGTCAGACTTAACAGACTATAATTCACACCACTCCTGGTAGACGTACCACAGTTCCTCCTTTCTCAAGCTATACACAGAAAAAAGAAGAAGAGTCTACATTCCACTCACCACATCTGGTGGATCAGTTTCTACACATTCCTTATAACTGGACCTGCACCTCAGTTGCTTATTAAGCATATGGGAGACAGAAATGAGAAGGAAGGGAGCCTACATTTTGTGTGAACCACCATTGAAGGACAAAACAAATATAAGATTTTTGAGGCAGGGGAAGACAGAAGACGAATCTTTCCCTATCACCTAGTGCCAAGTACTGAATAAGATGCACAGTTTCGTATGGTAGTCCTTGCAAATAGTATCCATTTCATCGCTGGTAATACTGAACTTTCAAAACTGTCATTTCTAAAAAAAAAAAATCTTTAATAAAATACATTAATGTTGAACTATTAATTTTCTTTTTTTTTTCTTTTTAGTTCTTAAATGCCAGATATCAAGATTTAGTGTAGTTGATATAGGCACAAATTTGGATAGCACAGATGTCATGCAAATATGTTGAAAATATGTTTTATTTTGCTCACAGTATAATCAAAACTTATGATATATTTAGAATTGTGTTTAATGTCTTGTTAAGCTATGTACCTGGTTACACATGAGCTTTCCCTATTATTCATATAAAATCACTGCAGAAAAGCCTAGTCAAGAGAATTTATGGTCTACGTCAGGCTGAAATTTGGAAAAAAAGTATGTATTTTATATTCATGAATAAATGAGAGTCCTTTTCACAGTCTTATTTTGTGCCAGATACTGAAATTTTATCTGTTAAGTTCAGCCTACAGATTCTATTCATAACCTTTCATCCCACAACTCCTAGAAAGAGACAGTTGTCATCTGAACTACGTTGTGTTTGTGGAATTCCATGTTACCACAAGTCTCTCACCAAGTAAAACAGAGTAACAGACATATATGTATTTAAAGGGATCTAAAATCTAAATTTCATTTGAGTCTCTAAGTCACTCTTTGGGCAGGCATTTTTCAGTCTGGGGTGAATCTTATACTCACCAAAGTGTGAGTACAAGATACTACTTACTCTGTAGTAATGCAAACATAAAGTATAATAGGAAGCAGTCCTAGAGATAACTACTAAAATACTATTAATTTAATGAAAAATCTCTTTTGCAAGATTGTGAGGAATTCATTTTTGAACTATATGGTCGCATGTCAATAACAGAAATATTAAAGTCAGTAACTTGGTAGATAATTGAACAGATAAGTACAGATAGACTTACCACAGAAAACTATTTTAAAGATTAGTTTGGCAAAAGCAAGATAGATCATGTTGATTTCAGCTGATGACTGTGGTGTAAATGTATTCGCAGCATATAGTACCCACAGTAGCAGTTATTAAAGACTGAAACTGGCAATAGAGTTCTGCACTACAAAGAAAACAACATACTCAACCATAGATACAAATTAATTCTAAATTTCTCTATAATAAAACCTGGTAAGTGAGCAGTAATAACTTCAAACTTCACTGTTTTGCAAGATGTTATGTAACTTGAAATTTTTCTACAACAAGGAGCTATCTTGACCCTCAAATTAATTAGTTTGATTGCTACTTTTATTTTTATTCGCTCCTAAGCCTGCTGGTAGCCGTGAATTGCTTGTGAAGAGCACAGAATGGAATAAAAAGGTTGGACTGAACTAATGTGATAGAGGGAGGAAAAAAACTTTGCAATTTATTAATGTATTCAAGAGACTGTTACAAAACTTTACAATTTAATTATTGGAAGATTATAGAACTGCTTCAGTGCTTCTGTAGTGCGTTAAATAAACTGTACGTGCAAGGAGTAATAAATGAAATTGCTAATTTCAGTGCATCCTTGGGGAACTCGAAGGGGGGGAGTTTACATTATTTAGAGCTCCAAATGGATTTGAGTTTATATACAGTAATAAATCTTAACTACATCATTAATTAACCCTGCCTCGAGCCCCTTTCTACCTTAGGAATTGAAAGACACAGTGTCTGTTAGGATAACTCACCATTCATATTCTTAAAGATGTTTAGGACTGGGAGGATTTGCCGATAATAGGGCACCAAGGCCTCCCCCACCCTGTCATCTGACACTAGCAGGTGCTGGAGGACTTTCAGCGTGATGCAGATGACTTGTCGGTTACGAAGGCTCAGTGCATCTATGATGGAGAAAGAACAGGCAGAAAGCAGAATTAATTTCTAAAATGTAGAGGGAGGGGGAGAAGTCCTCTAATGGACAAATTTAATTAAACTGTACTCTGCTGGGGATTGTAAGTGGGCCTTTATTAGCCCAGCTTTGAAAGATCCCAAAGATGGATTGCAGTCCTGATGTTATAAAACACTGCCTTGTCTGATTGTTATTTGTTCCCACAGTTTGTGCTGACTCTTCAGTAACCCAAAGAATGCAGCTCATTATTCTCTCATGCTGCCTGTGTAATACTGGTGTGGTCCAAACAAATAAAAAATAAATGTTCAGTAAGTACCATTTGGGGCCAATGGAACTGTACAACTGCAAGACAACCTGCAAAGGTTGACAACAGATACATTCTAATGCAACAATCAGTGTTTGTATGTTTGTACTCATCTATTTCATGATCACTTTATTCATTCAACTAACAATTCCTCCTATTCTAAGAATCAGTACAATGAAGCAAATGTTTATAGGATAAAAAAACAACCAACACAAAAAAACCTTGTAGGCTTTCTCAAACAGACAAACATTCTAGGAAAAAAAAAGATTTTGTCTTGCCTACTTAGATTTTTCTCTCAGCTTTCAATGTCATGTTTCTAATCCTATGACACTAAGACATTTTACAAATACCTTTTGTTTCTCTTCTGATTTTACTAAAAGCAAGTACTTTGCATTCCCTTTTGTAATTAAAAATGAGTCATGCTTGAAATATATGTTTGTTTTTTTTTTTCCTTGCAAAATCCCTCTAGTTATAAAACCTCTTCTGAAATTATGCTGCTGGAAGCAGTTTTCAAATTTGGCACACTATTATTTATTGGTCTAATTCTCCAGTGTTCTGCCTCCTTACATAGATGTTTACACCATTGCACTGGGAAAGCAAAAACTGCAAAAGATAAGCTCATATTCAATGCTATACGTTTTATAAGCATAGAAGTATACAAACATGTGATTCAACATAACATAACCTAAGTATAAGCAGTTGGATAAAACTACAGTAAAGAACACTGAAATTTGAAGAGGAGTTACTAACCACTTCTTCAAAAACTGCCTCTTCACACTGAAGTAATAGGATTCAGTATTTCTGACACTAAGCTTTGTCAGCGCACAGGAATGCCATTTCATAGGGAACAAAGTAGAATTCTCACATAGCAATAATGTCAGTTTTTCCATCTCTTGAAGAAATGCACTGTGCCCCACCCGCTTCTGCTGCTTATCACATTCCTGCTGACTGTTAAAATCAGAGCTCCTAAGGAAGGACAAGGCAGGGTGCTTGTGTGAACCTGGAAAGACAACTCTTGAAAAGCAGCTAGTAAGTAACCTCCCTTCGTGTCTCCGTATGCTCATGAGTAGAATGCTAAAACTCCTGTTAAACAACAGAGTTAGAGAGCCCAAGGTATAAAGGTACAGTAGTGCATCACGGGGTGATTCCAAGTTAAAGAATTGTTAAATGAAAATATGGACTAGATTCCATACTTATTTGCCAGTCCCTATTGTAGTCATCAGGCTGCACCTAATTTCCTAGTACCTCCAAACATATCAATGTGTGAACAGGGACTGCATCAATGCAGCATACTCACAATAAATTCCAGCAAAGAGGTTGTCTATTCCAAACTATGCTTTCACAGGTACATGCTCGAAGGCTACTTTAGCAAAAAGAGGCCCCCAGATGCAATTTTAAAGATTAGGCCCAAAGCCCAGGCAGAAAAATATTCTCTTACAGAAGAACAGGCATTATTCATTTTCTTAAAGAACTGACTGGAAGAGGAAGCTCTGGGATTCCAAAATCTAGGTTTATTCATGACTGAATTGTCATATACACAAATAACAGCTAACTGAACTAATAGGGAAATTATCATTAACATTATTTTTCAGTACAATAATTATTAGTTACTAATAAAAATACTAATGAATATTTGTGTTCATTTGTATGAATGAATACAAACATGAATAAAATTAGTAAAATTAATTATTCATACAAACACTAATAATTAACTTAGGGACATAAAAATTAATCAGTGACAGAAATCACAGTTCCTTAATACTTAATGAACAAATTGTACCTATTTCCAGGACTATATCTTCCTGGCTGTGGAAGCTGTCCTAGAAGATGAGAGGCCTTATTTTTAGGCAGGCAGAGGGTGTCATGCAAGTGGAAATGGCTGTCCAACCACCCCCAGGAAAGTCTCTTTTCTGTAGATGGTGGCTCCCATAGATTTTCACAGTTTCCTGTTTTCCTAGTTCTGGCATGTGCAAAGACAACCCTGGTTTGAGCAGAAGCCAACACTGTCCTGGTAAAGATTAATTCCTTAATAAAGTCCAGAGTGTGAATTACACCTCATGTCTGAGAAGGTGTTCCAATGAGTGCAGCAAACTGAACAGATTCAGTATAATCTAGACAAATGTTTTCAAAGAACAGCTCATCACAGAACCTGTCACGCAAGTTTCCTTACATCTGAGTTGTGCTGTAGACATGCTTGCTGGAACTTTAAGCAGTAATACTAGCACTTTTTTCATCTGCATGCTAGAAAATCAGCTGGATAATTGTCCCACCTCGCTCAAAACAGAGGCATCCCATCCAAAGACAGAATTTGGATCATAATTCTGAGTGCTGAAGTGAAGGATATGGTGGAATCAAACCGCAGAATTTGGGCCTGAAGCCCTTCAAATTGCAGAAATCTGTGGTGCATATGTTAGGAAAACATTTGTAAATATCAAAAGTAAGATCAAACTGAATGCAGAACTGTTGTTATTATTATTAAATATTTGGACTGTGGCATGCATAGCAGTCAACCAGCTCCTGGCTTGATTATATTAGGCACTGTATAAACATTTAATTAGAGACAGTCCCTGCCCCAAGGATACGTCAATTTCAAACATATGTTTATCTTTTAAAAATCTGGTAATCATTTTCTGTGTACTATCATCACTGCAGATCATGCTCCCACATGAATCAAAGGAAGTAAATTTTAATGTAGTATATGAAATAAAAATATTTCAACATTTTGAAGAATGTCAGTAATATCCAGAGGTTAACAGAAATGGAAAAAGTACCAGTATCCTTCCAGAGGAATAAAGCAGACCATTTAAAACTTTTAGTACAGTACTGCTACATATCCTTAAAAAGGAAGGATGCATAATATCCAAAGTATTCCAATCTGAAAGCATACTAGCCTGTTGTCCCTTGATCTAGAAGTTTGCTGTAAGACATGGATCTTCACAATAACAGCAAAGTGAATTACCGGACTGATTCTCGGTTCAAGATACCTTTCCACTTACTAAAGAGTTTTTAGAGGACTTCCCCAATGGTATATGTTTCACTTTGGGTCTTCCAGTATACATGTTATGAACTGTACAATTCTCTTAAGCAGCAACTTTGATAAAAACCCCAACCCAATAAATTGTTGCTTGACTCTGGTAGTTCTGATGTTTTCTAATTAATGGTATGCAGACTTGACAATTTTGCCTGTCATTAGGATATACATTTTTCTAGAGACCCTCCAGCTTAGATAACTGCTCAGTGTAAGTATATAATGAAGTGTTTACTTCAAATATATTTTATTTTGTACTGCTACAGCTTTTGTAAAGAAGTATTTTCTGAAATTCATCAAAATTTTCTTAAATAAGAGAATTCTAAACTGTTAGTAGGCTAAACATCTGATGTAAAAGCTCAGTATTTGAGTCAGCTCTGTGTTTCTACCATTCAAAGCCACAGTAATAGATAATTATGAAATTTGAAAGCATATTTTAAATACTGAACATTTTTGGGATGGAGGATTTTCATAGTGCTGTTTACTAAAATTTGTTAGCAATGAGCTTATATACAATATCAATTCACTGACAGCTTCAGTGAAGTTCTTTATATTAAATCTTATTGACAATTGACATAAACTTAGAATTTTCTTTTGTTAATTTCCTTCAAGAGCAGAGACTTTTCTCAAGATATACATCACTTATTTGCTTATCCATTTAGCCAGAAGCAACTTACATATGAAGTAATAGAAATTATTTTAAAACATTCAAGACTTTTCCTTAAGTTACACTTCTAATATCTCAAATAAAAGACCTGGAAGCTATGTAAGTTGGTATTTTTAATTTTTTTTTTTTTTAATGTGGCAGTTTGAAAAATCCTATTTCAGTCACAGATGTTGCATATAACAGAAGCCAGAGTTCTCATCTTTGGGATTGATACATTTTATACGCCAGAAAACATGACAGCATTTCTCCCAGTATACAGCCGATCTTTTCCATAACACAATGTGTTTTCACAAAAGGGATCAAATAGCACATTGCTAACCTAAACTTTACAGAATAAAATCAGAACATCCATCTCTTCTCTAAATATGAAAGATTAGATTTTGGTAGCTATATTTAAAATTTTGTTGATCATTTAATTCTCTTTAATTTGCACTGGCCTTTAATTATATCAAATCCCTTTTCCAAATGTGAATCTATGTTTAGAAATGCACTGACAGTTTCAATTTTGTATTTAGATCTCACAACCAAAGATTAAAACCAATTTAGTTTGCATTCCTATATTCCCTAACTGGTAAATGAGGCACCTGTTTTACAAAATTCATTGCCTGAAGCAGGTACATAGAGCAGGTCTTCCACAGGAAAAGCACTCAGGATGAAGATGCTTCAATTGCTGTGATTTACTTTTTCTTGTTGATCTTCTTTTCTCAAATTCATAGAGACAGGTTTAAAGAACCGCTAATACGAAGTGTTCTCAAAATGCAATTGATTGAAGTGATACATACTTCTCTTACAGAGAATTTTGTCCAAAACTTTCAAAATGCATAATACTTAACTACCAAAACTGATATAATACAAGTATTATGGCAATTTTACAGAACAGTAATGAAGGCTGTTACCAAAAAAAAGTGTTTGAATCAAGAGTGAATGAAAACAAAAATAACAGCCTTGTGTTCTTTACTTTTTTAAGGTCAGATAAGATCCTAATCCAATTTACAATATAGATGTACAGATATTTATTCCAGTACAACTGAAGGAGTGATGTGTTGCAGTGAGGTAATGGGAAGGAGGAAAAGGGGGCAAGGCATGAAAACCTCAGACTAATTTTGTCATCAAAGACCTTGTCCTGTAAAGCCAAAGCCTGTGGAGCAGAGACAGCTAAGATCCATAACTGAATCACTGATACTTGAAGAAAAATGACCTAGCAGAATATGGAAGAGAAAGTCTGTAGCTTTTATTTCTGCTTTAGTTGTGCTTGAAATTGTAGCGCTTTACTAGATTAGCACCTATAAAACTTGAATTAAATTAACATTTGCAGGCCCTGTTTAGTTAATGAGTATAAAGAATACACCGACAATAGAATACACAGAAACCTTCTCAATGGCTATGCCAGTTTACAGACTCATTCCTAGACGTACATTCCTTCCCCTGTGCTGTCGCAAGCTGCTAAACTGCACTGAGTACCCACCCTCCCAAGGAAAACAGCTTTGCTGTTAATGAAATGTGACACCATTTTAAAAAAAGATTTCAGGAAAGATCTGGGGAACCAAAGACTGGTAATATTGGCATCTGTACCGCAGAAATGATTAGAGTGTTCTAAATGAATAACAGATTCTTGAAGAAGAATAATGTGTACAAGAAAAGCCCAATAATATGGTTTTCTTAGACTTCTGAAAGGTATTTGATAAGGTCCCTCACTGAAGGCTTTTGAAACACTTAACTGCCATACTTTTCATATAATCAAATAATTGTTTAGAGATAGGAAATAAGGGTAAAAATAAATGGCCGCAGAGGAGTAGTATCACTAATACAGCCTTGCAGGAATCAGCACTGAAGTTCATGTTATTCATTAGATTCATAGGTGATTTGGAAGAAATGTTTACTAATGAGTAAACAAAGTTTTCTAATCACACCAAGTTATTTCAGATGCCAGAGATAAGGGCTGACTATGAAGAACTGCAGGACTTCACAGTACAGAATGACTGGGTGATAAAATGACAGATGAAACTCAGTAGTAATAAATGTTAAATATTAATAAATTTCAGAGATAATAGCTCTAACTTGAACTTAAAAAGTGAGAGACGTTAATTGCAGATTTCACTTTCCAAACATGGATGGGATTTATCTTTACTGAATGTGAAACACAGTTTCTCCTCATGGACAGGAGTAAAGAGGAGTAATAAAGAATCTAGTTTCTATACCATCTGAAATTAACTGAAACGACCAGTTTTAAGCAGAAAAATCTAATGTAAACCTTCTAACTGCAATCACTTGTACTGGCTGAGGGAGCCTACAGGGAAGAAATGCTTAGGTATTTAAGAATGAAGACTTTTTTTTTTTTTTTTAATCAGAGAGCTTTGCTTTCTCTAAAAGCATTTTAAGTCTATAAAAAAATGTTTGTTTAGAGTTAATTTTCAGTTTGTGATCTTAACATCCAGAACTGATTTTCAAGAGCAACAGTCGGGAGGAAGATACAATTGCATTAAGGGTTTAATTTACTTTCTGTAGATGACAGAAATCAACTTACATGGCTTACATAAAAGACTACAGGCTAGAAAACCATATTTATTCCATTAAAATTTTTTTTCAGTATTCTGTGAAATAAGAAAGCGTTTAATGACTATTAAATACTCTTAAATACAGTGAAGATATATGACCAGATATATAAATATAAATGCACTCCAAAGAACTGCTAGAAACAGGTTCAGCTTTACTTATCTAAATGCAACAGTGACACTGATCTGACATTAAATGGGAATTAACTACCCTGTGGTCCAAGACAACAATCCAGATTTTACATGCAAATTTAATGTGGAGAACAAGAAAACAGAAATCAGTTTTATTTAGATTTATTAAACATTAAAAAGGACTCCGTAGGTGACACTGAGGGAGGACTGCTCTGTGCATTTCTCTGTATCTGACTCAGAAAAATATCTGTTTCCCTTAATGAAACAGTTTCAACAAAATTTAAGGTATCCTTGATCTGCTGTGTCACAGAAGGGAATTTTAACAGCATGGAAAAAGTCTCATAAAGGGAAACTTCAATGTCGCTTAGAATGGAGATTATTCTTTTTTGACTCAATCTGAAGTGCTGGTCTGCTGACTGAAACTGTGTAGAACTTACAGTTCCATCTAACTTACAGTTTAGTGCGGAGACGTGAGCTTTATTGGCTTCTAGGCCTAAGTTCAGATTGCCTACGTGTCCATTTTAGGATTGACAGCACAGAACAGCCAAGATTCTGGCAAATGGGTAATCCAAGCTGCTAAAGTGTTTAATTTCACATTATTGTCTTCATTAGCAAAGCTATATCAAGATGTTCCTACTGATCATCTCTACTCACTTACTCCAACTTCTATTATGTGCTATTTCTTCATTTGTGACAACGCAGCTATAACTAGACCATTGAAATGATCTGAGTTTAAAAGTAACAGCACTCTGAAAATATTTTGATTTTATTTTAGGTTTGGTGGTTCGGGTTTTTTATATACATCTAGATGTGAGATTCACTGAGTTGCTCCACAAACAATTGCATTAGCAAAAGTCAGTTGCAATAAACTGGAGGAAGCCGGAATGATTGGTCATCTTGTGTGTGAAGATGCTGGAAACTCCTACAACTACATTGTCAGCAAAGAAAATGTAAATGGTAGGATGCTCTCTGCCCTCAAAAGCAGAGAAGGTCCTTCCACACACTGTGTTAGATGTCCCTGATGTTACTCATAGGAATATCAGGCAAAGGTGTAGAAACTTTCTGCCCCCTCAGTGCTTGTCTGCATGTTGAATCTGGGGAACTCTCTGCAGTCAGGAACCTCAGACTTGCAGAAACCTAATGAAAGCAAGCAAGAGGGCTTATGGCTTTTCTGAACTGGTATTTGTCATGGCAAATATAACATTAAAAGCAATAATTTGTCCAAAAAAAATGAGTATCAAAAGGAATTTTACAATCCCATAAGGGCCTCACAGAATTTAGAACAGGATTTTGCATTGACAAGCACATGGTACAATAGGTATCTCACCCTCATGCCTCTTTTCCTGGCTATTCTTGGCTGGCTATAGGTAATGGAAGGCCACAAGTGAGTTTTAAGATACATCAGCGCATTACAGAAAGACATGGCGGGGCCAGACTGATCCCCGTTCCCTAAATTAAGAGGACTCTCACATGACCTACAGGCAGCTTTGCTTGCCACCCTAGGGGTGTGTGTCTGGGTTCTGTTCTGTTCTCTGCCAATTCAGCTTGTGACGTGGGGTGAAATCAGCTTCCTCCTACTTCTTTACCTGTTCGCAATATGAAAATAACAACAAAGACTTTTCTGGCAATGAAGATATTCTGCTGTGTGTTCTACATCAGAACTTTCATAATACCTCTTGCTATTGGCTATATATATCAATTTATGAATCTTTGCTCTAGTTTAAATGACTCAGACAGTGGGTTTGCCTACACCTTCTGTGAAAGTAAAGTCTTAACACCTTAAGGTATACACATTTTATGATTTTGCGTTTTTTTTTCTTTTTAGTTGGATTCCTTGCAGGAACTAATCCAAAAGGTATTTTCTTCTGGGTTTTATGCCACTCAATGACTATATTTATGAACTATTTTATCATGTTTTGCCACTGCAAGGTACAATATATTTTTTATTTTTATTTTGAGAAATTAAAATATATTTTGAACAATTTTCCCTCTGAGAAATCAATGCCTCCAACCTGAGATTTTTTTCTTCCTCTGAATTAAAAAAAAAAAAAGACTGGATTTCAATACAACAAGAACAAACAAAAAAAGCAATTGCTTTTCAACTAAACAGTATTCTTCCATATTATTTTAATAATATTTCAGGTATTTTTGGAAAGAAACAACCTGTTAATTTCAGTTGTCTGCCTTTCATTAGTCATTGTCTATTTGCATAAACAGATGAAAAATTTGTTGAAAAGATTTGGGCTTACACTAACCCACAAATTAATTAAATGATATAATTTTCATCTTCAATGATATAGTATTCAGAAAGTGTGAACTTCAAGCAATGATAGGTGGAGGACAGATTTCTCCTTAAATCATTAAAATATAATACAGAATTCTAATATTTAATTTAAAATGTTTTCAGAGAGCAGCTCTTTACTAATATTTTCCTTTAATGAACATGCAAGAGAGAAAACTGCTTTTTAAAACATTCTATAGAGTTATTTTTCTGTCTTTCATTTATACCTTTCCCCTCCACCACGTATATTACCTCGCCTAACAATCAATTGATTCACTCTTTCAGAGTAGAAATATTGTAGTGGTCTAGAAGACTGGTTAATCAGATATAACTCACCCAGTAGGACATCTGAGAGACAGTAATATGTGTAAAACAGGTGAGGTTATTGTGGATGCAGATGAGACACAGAAATGTATAGCTCTGACTACACTGTTGTACTACAGAGTCACAGCAAATTTAAAAACTTAGAAGTACACACTCTCAGATTCCTTGAGAAGGTGGTGTCTTTTTTTAATATTAATATGACTTTCATTAGGAAGAACCCTTTATTATTGATAATACTTAGACACTTCACATATTAAAGCTGATACAGAAGCGTCTTTAAATAAAAAAAAAAGCACTGTACAATAAAATAAAATAGAATCAACAACTAAATTTAGCTAGCATATTCTTGAATGTGTTCCAGCATCATAAAGTATGACTTGATTTAAAAGACTATATGCTAAACCCATATAAGTATCCTTACTTAGCAGTCTCTTTCTAATGCTAAAAGCTGTGTAACAGCTAAAACTTCCAGGTAATTATTTCTAAGCTAGATTCTGCTTGTAGCAAGACTTTTAAAACCTAACTCAGTAGCTGCTGTCGTGAACTTGCAGACTTTTCCGAAGGAAATATTTCAGCTTTCCAAAAAAAAAAAGATACTACTACATTTGGATGATCTTGGAAATACAGATTTAAAGAAAAATGACATGATTCCTCTATGTGTTTCCATTTTAGAGGGAAAAAAAATAATATTGTTTTCATAACTTTTCACAAATGTCACTTACAGAGTAATCATTCTGATTATTATGTATTTCTTCTGACATTTTCAAAGTATACAGTAAGACAGAGATAATGACATCTACAATTAATCTTTTAAAATGTTGAATAAATTGAATGAAAAAACAGCACAATTCTGACCCTTTCAACACTATTATTTCCATATTATGAGGCTCCAAACTACATTCCCTTTCCCCTTTTCTGAAGCTCTGTTTGACTTTATTTGTTCTGTATCACAAACATAATGACTCCATTTTGTTCTGTATTAGCTTGGATGCTGAATCACCTCAGGATAGTAAGACAAAGGATAGCAATGATACTATTACAGATCAACAATAAAACAGAAGCCAAGTTTAACAAATATGAGCATCTATTACTACAGCTGTAGCATGCAGATATATGAATCATAATACCCAGCTAAAGAAGGATGATAGTTCAGAATAATATTTCCTCAAGATACCGATCTAAAGAAAATGGAAAGGACCAAAAAGTATATATGAAAGAGTAGGTGTTTCAGGAAAATAAGATTTAGTTTTGGTCATATTACACTTGGAATTTTAGTGGTATTACACTTGTATTAAAATAATTTATTACCTTTCATATAATTTTTCTACCAAAACCTATGTTTGACTATATAAAAACTCCAAAATTAATATTTTGAAATGCCAACATTTTACATACAAGATTAATTAGTCAGAATTACCAATTTAGATAGACACATGTATATGCAAAGTAATGAGAGCGATAATAGAAAAGATAACTAGTGAAAAAATGTAAGACAACTGTAGAATAAACAAAAGGAAAAAAGAAACATAATTGCATAGGTTTCATCTGTTGACTTCTCATATCTTTTAGGCTACACGGTTGATACAGTAATGAATTTACATAATAAAAATATCAAATCAGGTAAGAAAATGGCAGTTCATATTTCAAAAGACCAAGAGCCACATTGTAATAAGAAAAACATTAAATAGACAGTCTGTTCTTCTGGATTATTGCATGTACCAAGAGATGGAAGGCATAAGCCTTCTCGCCTTGTACCTTACAATTTACTCATGTTTGAAATAGTCTTCATGAAATGTTTTAGCCTGTCATGTTTTACTGCTTAATTAGCAACTTGTCAAAAATCTACACTATATAAGTGCAATTTTAGGATTTTTTTCCCCACATGTTCACTTACTTTTTATTGGGATAATGAGCTGAGGAATGACAGGAAGAATCTTGTTTCCACCATGCTCCAGCATGTCATGGATTCCTTGACGAGCAAAAAATTCATATGGAAACGTCATTTCACAAAGACCATCAAAAAACAAAGGCAGATAGTAATGATAGTCCAGCTTTTCAATCTCTACCTGAAAATAAAAAATAAACAAACAAATGCAATTTTTCAATACTAATGCAGTGTGATCGGATCAACAGATAATTCACGCCATCTACACAGGTATATTTAGGAAATAATAATTCATTTTCTGTCACTGCAGAATATAATCAATTCTCAAATATCATTGATGGCGAGATATTGAAATCCAGAAATATTAGACCTAAAGGAAGAAAATTATTATGCTGCTATATACTTTCATTTTTTTGATGAATCAGTACCAGATTCTGATAATCTTGCTTATGCACCTTACTTTGTACATTACCCATAGGGAACAAACCAGCCACTTAAAGAATATTATTCTGTTTATTCCAGAAAAATATGTTCTTTACATCTTCACTTGGACAAAAAAGAACAAATAAGAGAAAGAGTCCTGTAATCAACAAATATTAATATTTTTACAGAATTCCCAATTTTCTAGAATATTGAACTAATTTTTTTCTTATTAATTTCAGGAGCAGAATTCTAAAGAAATTCTATGGGTCTC
>VZZY01001096.1:0-32187 GCA_013400335.1 Eurystomus gularis | reverse complement strand
AAGAATTGAACTTGGGCTTTGCAATTCTCAGGTAAATCCCACAGACAGCAAGCAGCAGATGTACGTTCTCTGCATGCAACCAGGGCTCAATTTTCTCCCAGCTTGGCTCTGAGCAGATCTGAATCCTGGTCTTGTAGTATCTTAGCTACTGACTTGAAGCTTCAATCTTTCATGTTGAAACTGATCCATCCATAATAAATGAAAATTAATTGGGACAGATACTTGAAAGTAAGTCCTTTACATTTGCTGTGAGCATCTCACTATTGCCAGACACAGTGCCAATTACATACTTACATAGCCTCACATGCACTGATTGCAAATCTCTTATAGGAGACCAATAGGAACCATTGTGCAATACTTATTCACCCATGTGAATGAAATCAAGTCCCCGTAATGAATCACGCAGAAGAAATAACAACTGATACCCACATTTCCTGTTTTCGCAACACCATATATGACGTCTTCCTTGTAAATTTTGCTCATCAGCTTTTTGTGTAACAAAAATATATTTATCACATGCCTTCAGGGTCAATATGCCAGGGTCAATTTGTGAGGAAGTTCAAAAACAACTATATCAAGCAACCAGGTATAAAGATCTTTACAAAACAAGAATCAAAAGATATCTAAATTCCTAAATTAATGGGTTTTGTATTTCTTGAGGACATTCAGCATGCTATAGAAAATACTTGTGAGATGGTAAAAGAAATCTGTCCCCAAAGTCACTGAGAACAGAAGACAGCAATATAGCAACTACAAACTTCAGCTGACAAACCTAAGTCAGAGGCCAAATTGTCCACTATAGCAGAAACCTGTAAGAAGTGGCTAGGTAGTCAAAAAATCCTTGACAAAAAAAGCAGGACCAAGAAGAAGAAATTTTTTCCTGTTCTCTAGTTAGCAGGACAATAAGATGTCCTTCAATATTTTTCTTTCTAGCTTTTAGTTTGCAGTTCATAAGATTATTAATTGCATATTTTGCAACAGAATGTTCTAGTTTCATGAAACTGAAAACAAAACCTACAGCAGCTACCTGCATCTGGGGAACACTTTAGATGTGAAAAGAGAGATACGATTAGTAACGTGGGCTTTTTTTTAAACTGGAGTGTGGTGTTTCAGAAGGAAACACCTTTAGCAGATTATGCCGTTGTTTTTTTTTTTCTTTAGAATCCATTTCTTACATGGGTTTTTGATAACTCTTTCAAAATTACAAACTATTTCCATGGAAAAATGTCCTTAATGGATACACATCCATGTTAGATTCTTGGATCTTGCAACTATTTTGCTCAAAAGAGAATCTCTCCTTTCTTTCCTCCCACTCGTCACTCATATCTCCTCTAACTATATCTACCAGTTATCTTTCTTCTCAAAGATGTGATATTTCTAATACTGTGAGCAATTTTTTTCTGCTGTTCTTTGCCCTTGAAATATGCTTTTTCTGTTTCAGATATGAAGAAAGCTTATGCGTTCAAAAGCTTGTCAAAGTTTTCCAGTGATAACAACTGGTCAATAAAAGATATTACCTTTACCTATCAACTCTCTTTTACAGTCATACATTACATATACATGGAAATGATGTATTAACTTTAAGGTGAATATGATTTCTGTGTTTAAAAACAAAACTGATTTTTTACACATGACATTAAAGCTTTATTATTAAAAAATTTAATCTACAAAATAAAGGTATAACAAGCTGAAGAACATAAAGCATTTTGTGTACCCTTCACTTCTCAATTACTTCCAAAGTCATAAGTGGTTGGCAACTGGCACGGCTCTGAAAAGGACTCTGATTTCTGTCTCATTACTTGAAGTGTCAGCTGCCCAGGCATACAGACAATTTTTACTTAGCATTTTGTGCTCTATAATAACTCCCACAATATGGAAGCCAGAAATATTTTACCCTACATTTTATGTTGTGAAACCCTTTCCTTCTGTGTTTACTATTTAGCTTTTAAAAGTGGCTATTATACAGCTGTTCAGAGAAAAATGTGATTTTTCTGTTTACGCCTGCAAAATTCTTTTGTTTTTCACATCCACCCACAAAAAATGCTGATGAAAGCTCAGATTCTTGGCAAAACTTGTCCACATCTGACAATAATGCTGCAACTATGGATTTTAAGAAGAAATCTCATTATAATTATTATGAACTTCTGTACTAATAGTCTGTATTCAGAGATTCAGCCTATGAATTGATACAGTAATGTATCAATAAAAAGTGACACATTACTGTAAAATATGATCATACAACAAAAACAACCTATATAAAATATACTATATACAGATATATTCTCTTATTATAACCAGTAAAATCTCCTGTTTCATGACACTTCTATGGAACATATGTATATTACAAGCTCTATAGGTGAAAAACAAACAATATACAATTTATAATTTTTGTTTTACCAATATATACAATCAATGCATAGGACATGAGGAAACTAATGGCAGTATCACAGTTAACTTGTCCAGCAGAAATCTGTTCTTATGAAGCAGTTCACAGTGAGAGGCAAGTCTGCTGAAATAATGAAAACTCAGGTAAAGAGTCCAGGTTGTAAATAGTAAAAATAAGCTTCATGGCTAATCTGCCATGATGAAGATTAAGAAAACAAGTTATTTGAGAGAACTTAAGGTACAGAATTTTGACAATAAGGATACCAGTGGCCTTTCTTAAGTAATTTTTAAAGTAATCTGGTAATCTATATGACAAAACTGAGTTTTAGAAGGTAGTGTGTAAGATACATAAGCAACTTAATTTTCCATCCCATTTCATGCAACTGATTACATAATACTATTTGTCTTTGATACGATTATCCAAAACTTGGATTTTACGTCCTCATTTAACATCTTTGTCCAAAGCATTAAAATTAGATACAGTAAAGAAGTCTGTTTAAACCAAAGAATTTTTGGTTTAATAATGACAAACAGGAGTTTCTGTAAGGATTTTAAAGATTTTGTAAGGATCCTTTGGTAAATTAATAGTTCCTTTTAAGATTTGTTTTCCATTCTATACCAGCTGTTTCATCTCTATTTTCTAGGTTAATGGAAAGAGAAAAGCAGAAATGTTTTTGAATAGTCTCAGTTTTGAACTTCTTTTCTTACTTTTCTTCCAAGATTTCTTTCAACCTTTCTTCAAGGTTTCTTTTTTAATTCAAGTATCCACTACCCATAGTCAAGATGAAGCCTGTGAATTTCATAGTTTCTGGTTTCTTGCTTTTAGTATACTTGTGTCTTGATTCATAATAGGATGTTAACTTTAATCGTCACTACTATTTTCTAGATTTGAATAGATGGTGTTTTAATATAGTAACTTAGCTTAAGGTACCTATGGTTCAATTCTCAATTCTGCTGTTGCATTTATTCTCTACAAGTTTTCCAGGAATTATTCTCTTTTTAGTCTGCTGTATTTCACCTTCCAATACATACTGTTATAGACTCTGAAATATCAGCTCTGATATGTCACTTCATGTTAAAAAAAAAAAAAAAACAACCAAAAACCCAGAAATGTTACACTGATAATAATTTTGAATTTATGGCATTCCCTATTATGCCCATATTAGCTATAAGAGTAATTCTGTCATCGATAAAAATAGTTGAGAAAAGCTAGGGAGAGATATTCTTCTATTATATTTCATATAGCAAGATATAATTCATTTTTCCATAGTATTCTCTATATCTTGATGCCCCATTACACTTTTAAATGTAGTTGGAACCCAGTAACATGAAGTTGGAACACTGCAACATTTAAGTCTGAAAACACTGAAGAGGAGTATATTAATAGGTTCCCAACTATGATGCGTACCTTAAAGTAAATACAGTTCTAAACTCTTTTCTCTTTCTTATTTTACATGCATGTAATCAACAATTACTTTCTAGCTATTATTCCTATCTGCACAATGAGGTTCCTTCTACATATAGCTCCAAAACAAAGCAACACAACTTTTTATCCTTGCAGACTAATTGCCTCTTTTGCCTCACTCCCTCATTTTTCTGATGTTTTCTCTCAGCTGACACTGCTGCCTAATTCATGTGGACTGTTTTCAGATTATGGTGAAACACTCATAATAACATGCATCCACTTACTTTTGGCTCACGTTTGATACATATGAATGAGACGCATGACTGAAACAGAAATGGTTTGATCAAAATTATTTGGCAATATGGCAAAACTAGTCCATTCATAATCTGCTTTAAGCAACAATAGCTAGAACTGGATATGATCAAGACCTCTGTAATGTTATTGAAAATCAAGTAATCCAATTTATTTCATTACAGCAGACATAGTCCACAGATATTATTTGGAGAACAATTGCTGCTAGCAATGGTGATGGTCCTGCTTATGATAACCAAAATATTTTCTTTTCAGTTGGCACACCAGAAGGTGACAATGTAATCATACTAGTGTTACTGAAGCGAGGAAAAATAACAGTGATCAAGAAGGACATATTGTCCCATAAATAACTAGAGGATCAACGACTAGATGAGAAACAGGATCAAGAAGAAGGACAATATAAATTTGTATAAACTCCTCCCCAGCTAGAGAGAGGGTAAAAAACCCCCTGAAACCTTTTCCTATAAAAACAACCTAAGAATTAATTTCTAAGAAATAGATTTTCAGCTACATGTGTGATTCTCTAACAGCCTGTGAGCTATGCCATCCAAAAGATAAGCTAGGACATTTCTGTGGGGAAGGGATTCTACCCTTGCATTTTCATAAATCTTTTAAATTTTACTGCCTGGATTTATGTCTTATAAATATACACTTCACTGATAATACAGATCAAGGAGGCCTTGCCAATATAGAGAACAGCCAGTGTATCATACAGGAAAAAACAGGATGGCAAAAAAACCCTGGATTATGAGATACAGGCCTTATAGTATGACATGCACTGTTAAAGTGACAGACTAATAGCAAGGATTTCTGCTAGAGTATAGGAGTTCATCAGTGTGATATAGTAAAACAGGAAAAAGGGTTGAGCAGACTAATTAATCATCATAAGCCACCAAAATGATGCAGATATGAAAAGGGGAAATATTATTTAAAATGTACGAGATATTATAGTATATATAGGAAAGTATTTAATACTACTGCACAAGGCAGTTGTGACAACTCACCTGTTACTACCATCAATTTGCCCTAATAAAAAATACCCAGATTTTATTCCCATTAATTCCTCATTGGAAATGACAGGGACAAACTGATATTTAGGAATACTCCAATCTGAAAAAAAGTAAAGGTAATTAGGTGCTAACTGGTTTGTATTTATTTCTATTCTAATCACATTAGATTAACTGAGTCAATTGATTTCTAATAAAGCATGTAAAATATACTATTCTTCTAATACGGCAAGTAGCTGTAGACTACGCTTAAAGGATTGCTTTCTTTTAATTGATGGGAAGCATTATAAATAGAAGATGAATGCACCCTGAGAAAAGTGCTCTGTAAACATGACTCTGACAAATGTGGAACGTACTTGAGAATTGTTTGTGAAGCGAATAATGGACCACACGATAACCTCACTGGCAGACAAAAGTATCTCCACTACTTCAGAATGTATGCTTATCCAGCTACATTCTTCTTGCTGCTCAAACACTTGCTGACAGCTTGCTTGTAAGGCACACCCAATTGTTCTATTTTTTTCCCTTACATAATTTATTAATATGTTGTAAGTGTTCCAGAAGCACAATACATTTGAAACTTTAGATTAAGATAGAAAGGCATTATTTCTCCACATTTTGCTAATCTCTCTGATTTGCAGTTGCCTAATATGAGCATTACAAGGTGTAAAGATTATTTGCACTTATAATAGCCATGCAATACTATATGTATTATATACACCTGCTTTGAGAGGTGAATGGGAATTAACAACTCCTCAGGGGTCCATAGCCCCAGGGTAGACTAAGTTCCAACCTCAGCTGCAGCATTATGAAATCCCCCGACAGCTGCACTTAGGCACCAGCAAGAGGCAGAGGAAAAATTCCATTCCTTCATTATAGAACACACAAAGGATTATCATTATGAAGAAGAAACTTTAAATTTTGCAGACACTTAATAAGACACCACTGGACACCTCTTCTCTGAAAAAGAAAACAAAGAGGAGAATTATGTCCCAGTAATAGGCAAGGCCAAGTTTGAAGGTAAAAGGACAATAAGGAGGTGGCTGCAAGACTCTCCCACTACTATTTTGAGGAAGACTTATTGATCTTTGCTTATTTAACTCCAAATTAATTAATTTGCAACATGGAGTTAATTTTGAACTTTATTGGAAGAAGAGCAGGCCTGTTTGTCCATTCCAACAGAACACATACAATGCAGTATGTCAGTGTAGAACTAATTTATAATTCACTTTTTGGGAAAAATATTCATCTTTGCTCAAAGAACATTTTCTACCATTTTAATAAGATGAAATAAAACACTCATGTTATTTTTCAAGATTTAATTGTGAGGGTAAACCAGCAGAGAGTGTCAACTGATTTAATCCTGTTTGGAAAACTAGTGGCCAAGTAATTGTTGTCTCTTTTTTTAGCATTCATTTCCTTTCTCTTTGTCAATTATTCAAGCAAAGTTGTCTATCAAATAACTTGAAATACTTTGGTTTTAATAAAAATTACACAAACCAGAAAATTAGAGATAAACAGGGACTCTGGGACAAATAAGTATTAAAAAAGGTGTCTGTGGGAAAATGTAAAAAAACAACTACCTGAAGATTTATTTTGTTTTAATAATTAAACCATAGCATGAAATACCAGAAAACCTTCTACAATGTAATGCACAGCCAGAAGTGTCCATCCATCCAATTTTGTCATAAGGTTCAAGCATACAAATAGACATAGCATAAACAAGCATACACATTATGGCTTTGGAAATTGTGAAAGCTTATAAAACATGTCATCAAACATTATCATTAGCATTTTCACACACTATATTTTAAAAAAATATGATAAAAATGACAGAGCCAAATAGCCCAAAGGCAAATTAGAATAGTGATGTTTCTATATTAAGAGCATTCTATAAGACTGTTCCTATCAGTTTCTGATTCTTGACATTTATCTCTAGGCAGGAATGTGGACAGAATGGCCACAACAAATAGAAAAATATAGTGGTACTGTGTCCACTCTCCCCAATAGAAAAGAAGAGGAGATATTTCTTAAAATGATCTAAGATGAGTCTACATTAATATTTTACTTTGCAAACATTCTTCAATTTCAAAGTTCATCCAAACAGGGAATTGCTGCATTTTGCAACAAAAGCGCATGTGCAGCAAAAGTTTTCTGTATATAAATGTGAGTAAGCTATTTCTTTTTTGAAACCTTTCCCACTATTCCTTTATTCTGAGCAAACAAATGGGGTTTCTGATGGTTCTCTACAGGAATAGATAGGTTATAGGTTTGCTCACAGATTCAAAAAATGCGTTGTCATGGGGGATTTCTGAGCATTTTCAGAGGAAAAAAAAATCATGCCTATCATATACCTGTTCCAATCTGCAAGCTTTTAAAATTCCTATACCACCAATATTGGAAAAGTTATTTCCTCCCATTTTATTAATCCCCAAATATGTAACTGTATATTTGTTATTGACATTATTATTAAGAAAGGAAAACTGTACAAAATATGAGGGAAGATGTTGTCCAGTCTATTCATTCATTTATTACAATACAGTTAATCTTACTGATTTCACACAACATTTGGATAATTCTCATAATGAGAGCAACATACTTTTCACGTTGATTTTTTTAAAAGAATCTATACTTGTCAGAAGTATAATCTTACACACACAAGAGCCCAGTGACTTAACTAGTTGTCTCATAAGTTTAGCAAGAACAGAGAAGCTGGCTTACAACATTAAATTAAAGGTTTTATATGTCTCTTGCTCTTATGAAACAGGCTTCCTAGACACAGAGCAGAAATCTGTAGACTGCAGATTCAGCTTGTTGAACGCAATCTAAGGCACAATTTTAAGAGTTAAAAAAATAATAGATAAAGGATATCTGGCTCTGTAGATACTGAATTAGGATTTCAAAAAGCTTTCAATAGAGCCCTTTTCAGGAGATTATTACGTTAGTAGCCACAGGAGGCAAAATGAAGTCCTTTCATGAATTAAAAGCTGGTTACAGTAGAAGAAGCAGAAAGGGTGATGGTGGAGTGCCCTGAGGATTAGCAGAAACGAGGCTGCTTAGTATATTATCACCAACCACAACAATTTTATATTAAAAGCATTACTGAGAATACTGCAAAGAATTTAAATTGGCAGACAAACGGATAGAAATTATTTACCAGTGTGGTAAAGACAGAATGACAGATAGAAAAGTATAAATAGAAAATATAGAAAACTATAAATTACTTTTGCAACTTCTAATGCTGCAGCTTCCGGTAATTGTGTTAATTAATATTTACGCCAAATCATGTTTATAAATGTGCAAAGATATAGGAAAGGTGTTTCTTATTTTAAAGACTTGCAGTTAACAGTATGATCTGATTTGTAAAAGCCTAACTTGCAGCAAAGGTCAACAACATGAGCAATATTAAGAAAGATTTCTTTCTTATACGGGTGTTTTCTTGAATAGAAGTTTTAAAGCCATTTAAAAATATGAACTTCTTTTAAAAAATAATTTTTGTAATATTATTTTCTAACTGTTAACGTCTTGAATCTTCTGGAAGCCATAAAACATTCTTAACTGTGGAATACTATTTTGTAAGAAAACATAAAGTGATACATACAGTGCCAGTCAAGGAAAGATGACAGAGAATTTTATGGACACTAGTAACACAATCTTCTCCAAGAGCTTTAGAGGAGAAGTTCATTAAGTTCATACAAAAAAAATGAGGCTTATTTGGGAGGAAAGTGTGAACAGTTCCCTGCCTTTTGGTCCGGATCTCCCCTTAGGAGACTTGCTTTCTGCTTGCTCTGTTAGTGGAACGAGTCCTATCTTGTGTGTTCTCCTTAAGGGAGCATTCCAGGGGGAAGGTGTTTGCCACAGAAGGTCAGATCATCTCTGGTGAATGATTCTGGTTTTATTAATGCCACACTGGCACTGCAATGTTCCACACTGGCCTACTTAGGAGTTCTTGACTAGAGCTAAATACAAGATTCTGCTCTCTGAACAGGATTACCTGAGCTGTCACAAAGAGGAGCACTCCTCGTAGAAGGTTACTGGGCAACTTCACCTAACTTTGGATGAATGTGTTTGCTACATTTGGTTATATCACTTCCATGATTAATCCAATGGACACACAGAAGCTGAGATCTACAGTATGCCCATAGTAAAATCCAAATGATTTATCATATGGGTTCAGATGAGGGAATAATTTGTCACAGCAAATTGTGTTACATAAAACATGGCAAAGTAAGTCATTACTGTCAGCACATTTGCTGAACTTCTAAACGGAAAGTTTTAAAAACTTTAAAAACTTAAAAATCTTAAAAGGAAAGTTTAAAAAACAAAACACTGACATCTAGTCAATCTCTTGCCAGACTTAAACTATTACATTTTTAAAATCAAGTCACAGCTGTAAGCAAGACACACTAACTACTGGACATTCCTCCACTTCCTAGAAGCCCTAGCATAGGGCACCTAACTGGACTTTACTTTCATGGTCATAAAGCTTAATTAGAGAACAAATATGTGTAAAGGTGACCTTGTTACTCAGGACATTTAATTGTATATCTCTAGAGTTAATATAACTACCTAATAAACAAAAATTTTAGCTGAGTTTAAGGACCTGTTTAGTTTGCACCTAGACCAAATTGCTCAGTATATGTATTTTAATGGTATTTAATGTAAAAAGGCATCACAGTAATATCTACTACTGTTTAGGATATTATACATAGTAAAACATATAAAAATACTTCTTTTTCATGAGGGTGGATATGGTTACTCCAGTAAATGGAATATTTCAAGATGTGCATGCCTCTTTAATATCCAAATTCTTCACTCTCCTGGAACAGATTGTAGACACTAGAAAAAACATTTCCAGCAAGATGAAGTCAAGCATATATGAAAAGTGTCTGACCTACCTTGGGGCTTCTTCAGAGCCACCGAATCTAGATTAAGCTCTGTACTGATTAACAGGATCTCTTAAAGAGGGAAACTTTGGTTAGACCCTTACTGTTGTTTGAGACCAAGGGATTTTCAGAAAGTGCCAGTAAGCTATAAGGGGTCTGTGCATATGTTGACAAAATAATTGCATAACTGATTGTCTTTTGACTGACAACTCTTGAAAGTCATCCCCCAACTTTTAAAGTGATTTAGTGGCACATCCATTTGAGAATCTGTTCACTGGCCCAACAGGTTCATTTGGTTTTATTTCCCATGTATGAAAATGACATTTCTCCCCAGGAAAGAGCATGTCTGAACATTTCCAGATAACCATACAGAATCCAGAAAAATACTTAAATATATTGGAACTGTTGCCATGAATGGTCTATATGTAGGCCAGGAACTCTCACATCTTACCAACAAAGAAGTTACACAATCAAATCTTCCTGAAACAAGTTGGAGAAAGCAGGGCCACAATGTGTGAATCTTCGCTAACTTCAGGAATAATAAAGAGGAAAAGCAAAATATTCTCACTGCCTGTAAGTGTGTCGGATAAGGAGTGGTTTTGCTGGTGGGGTCTGTCTAAGAAGAGGTCAACCACCAGTCCATGGCCTCCATGAGTCCTGGAAGATGGCTTTGAAGTTACTTACACTTTTCAGTCATGGTCTGGTGGAATGAAATACCTGAGAGAATGCTAGTTCAGCAATGCTGAAAGGTCCCCAAAGGTAAACTGCAGACAGGTGAATCAAATACTCAATGAACCAATTCTAGACATTGACAGAGCCTCAGAAATGGAAGGGAATACTGCACCATCTGCTGGTTAATATCAAATACTGTGAAGGTGTTTTGTCCTTCCTGTTTCAGGAGAGAACTATGAAACAAGATAACCAGAATATTACTGTAGATGTCAAGGTTAGATTTTTGGAACAAAGCAATTGGGCTACCATAGAAAAGTTTAAATCCTCCCCTTATAAAAAATCAATGTTATTCCAAACAAGTCAAAACTCAAGATTAGCACATAATTTCCAGAACCGATAACCTACAGCATAACTAATAGATGTTTGCATGAACTATATCTACACTTAAAACCAAAACAAAGCAGAAGTCATTCTCTGATCCTGACACACATTACGTAGAAAACAATTTCTGTACAGCTAAATGCTTTGCTGTACAGAACAGCGGGGTTGCCTTTAAACTGTATACAATGAATAGTCTTGGTCATTGCTTATCCTGAGTCATGGATGAGCATTATCTATGCAAATAAGCCCCAGACAAAACTATGCTTTTCATACCAGGGACTGTGCTATCTGTGTACTTAACAACAGTGTGTCAATGCTCAAGTCCATACTATGACCCTGTTAGTTTTCTAGGATAAATGTGGAGGTTGGTATGATTTATATAAACCGAGGTGAGGAACATAATACATTTGCAAAATATCAATCAGTAGAAGTGTACTTGTATAACTCTTTAATACATTAAATAAAACACATATGAGCAAAATGTTTGGTGCAGATGTATCCCTCAAGACTATTAAGTACATTGAGTTGATTAGACAAAAAGTTAAAAATAAACCCTGCTTTAGGAGATTATTGTTGCTTGTGGCATTTGACATGGCTATGTGTGAAATGAGTCATGCAACAACTGTTACATCAATGGTGTCACTGAAAATGGCATGTCACAGTTGGAAAGAAGTCTCAAGATCACTTTCAGTCATTCATATGGATTTCACTGATTGTTTTTTGGAGTTCATAGGTTGCAAACAAATTCAACAGAAACTTAATCAGTCATTTACTTCTTTGGGGTGTATTCATTTACCTGTGATAATTGACCTAGCTGTTGTCATTTGGATTTCTGTGCAAAATGCCACACCAGCCCAAACATAAGTTTTCTTCATATACTGGATACAATGTTAATGTTATAATAACTGAGTATACTCACACCAATCAGATAATTCAACAGATCTTTCAGAATTTGGTAATTGTAAGTCAGGTATAAAAAAATATGGCACTTCAAAGGGGCCAACTGTTGATCAAACACTGACTTAAGATATTGAATTCAGACACCCTTCCCCATGTAGGTCCGGTTACTTATGCATTTATTTGCTCTTTCAAGAAAACCTTTTCCCAAACTATTCAATTCAAGAAGGTAGAATAAGTCCCCGGAAGGAAGGAGTTGTTTTGGTGTAATATGGATGGAATATATTAAAATGTACTGCAATACCCAAGGCTTTATTTTGTTGGATTATAAAAATAATGGACAAAATTCTCTTTGAAATCTAAAATATAAAAATACTACTGTAATGTGGGTACACCCAGTGGTCATTTGCATAAGTTCAAGCAAGATTTCTTATAATAAGCACTACTTAAATGAATGAGTTGGTAAAGGATTATTTTCTAATTAAAACTATGACTAGCAACTATGAATGTCACGAGTACGGGTCTTTTTCCCTTTGGCATAAGATATTTTATGTTGTTTAATTATACTTATTTTGTTTCGATGCTAAATTTACCTTGAAAATTTATATTCACATGCCCTGTAATGATGACAATGTATAGTTTTAGAGGTTTTTAATTTCTTGTTAACAGACTCCGTATTATTGAAAGTCTACACTAATTTAAGGAAAAGTTTATGCTTATAAGTTAATATATGGCATGAATGCATTCAGAAAGCATAAAATATTGTGGGCTATGCCATTTTACAGTCTTTTCTATGTATGTATACATCTGAATTGCGACTATGAAACATGATAGCTTTGTTTATATTATATTAGTGCATTTTTCTACTTTAATAGTGCTCTTTAATACTTGAAACAACAAAGAAACAATTCCAGATTCTTTTCCAAAGATTCCAGAATCCTTCTTACACTTTGTGTATCTACTTTGTAGGCATAGCTATAGTCTTTATGGAAATCTGTAAAATATTATTTTAAATGTATACATACAGTCCAAACATACTACAGATACTGTGGCAGTCATTGCCAATATAAATCCCTAACTTACAGACATGAATAGACAATAATTGAAGATAAGGCAGTAATATTTTGAATATATGTTAATAATATTTTTAATTTGTACAGCAAACGTAAAATTCTTCCTAATCAACTCCTTTCATAAGCAGAAGCCATTCATAAAACAGCTAAGTCTTACATTCTTAGCTCAAAATTAGACTTATCACCATAAAAATGAGGCTCATGTTCACTAAAGTTACTTGATACGCTACCAATCTGCCAATGCAATACTTTAAATTTGAACCATCCAGCATAGTGACCTAAGAATTTTTTTTCAGGCTACATGAATCTCTTCTGAAAATTAAGGGGAAGTTTTTACAGGAAAAACTTCCACAGAGGCTCAGATAAATAACGACAGTATACTATGGCAATAACAGTCTAGTTGACTTTTTATTGGTTTTGAAAGTAATAAAAAGTGTAAACCAAAGACAAATTTGTTTAAAGTAAACTGAACTTAAGTAAAACAACTAACAGCAAAATAGTTGCTAGCACTAGGCATTATTATCTCCGCAAACATCAAGAATTACATTACTAAAAAATCCAGTGTCACAAGTCAGAGTGTATTTCACAGGATCATTGCCTAGTTTTGTCTTTTCTATTCTATTTCTATTTATCAGTGAAAGATGAACTGTGTCTTCCACTGTGTTGCAAACTGAATTAGAAAAATAGGTTTTCACAATGCATTTTTTACTAGATGACATGAGATCAGGTCATTGGATTTGTGAACTGTCCTCAAAAAAAAATACACCAAGGAGGTCAACATCTCACATTGTATCTTTCTGTAAGTTATAGTACTGATACGCATTCTATGTATGTATCTTTATACACTTACTTAATAAGATTTTTGATTGATAATTCCAAGAGTTTTGTGTTTAAGGGAGTTCCTAGATTCCCTAGCAATGCTGTTCTGTTTTCACATTGACGAGAAGAACAAGCAGCAATACATTTTGCACAGAAAACCTGAGAAATCATGCTTATACATATGATTTTTTTTCTTTTCACATTATTAGCCATAGCTATATACATTCACAGTTATATAGTATAGATAAATAAGTAATATCAGTAAGTTGGAGACAAAATTAAATGGACTAAAACCAATGTCAATGACAAGCTTAAAAAACACCTACTTGTTTCCCAGGTCATATGAAATAGAACTATATAATACAAGAAGAAAGGAAGTTAAGGTACATAAAATAAGCTACTGCCTTCAGTGTGGTTTACATTGTTTTCTGCTTAAGTCCTATATTGGACTAGTTTGTTGTGTCAGTACTCTGTTTATGGTTTTATGTCCAATTTATAGTCATGATCTTAGGGCCTATGTATTTGTTTGTTAATAGGGTTGTAAAGTTTGGCCTAGCCCTATTAAAAAATGCAATCATTCCTACACAGTCTCTGAAGGGAAAAGAAAGTAACTTTGAAAAGCGGAAGCCAACACCTAAGATCTATTTAATTAATTTTTCTTAAATACAAAGATCCAGAGGTGATTAAAATCCTAATAACATAAAATACGCAAATCCATGCAAAGTAAATGGAGGGTGCTCTTTTTATTCTGAAGATTTCTTTTTAAAAGTTAATGATGATGGAAAAGACCTTTGACTAGCAAGGTAGGATTCATTGAAACCAGTGGGAAAGCTCACTGCTACAGTATAGATTCTAATGGACAGATAAAAAGAGTCTTAGGATGGAAGTAAACAACCAAAGATAGCAAGAAATCAGAATTATTTGAATACTGGGATATCCTAGATAGGTTTTGATATAGGAAATTAATGTGACAGATGAACTCCTCAAAAAATGAAGAGATGAAAATGCAAGAAAATTTTTCAATAGGGTTGTTCTAAATTCAGGCACTGCTTAAATCATCAAGTGCAGAACCTTCATAGATACAAGTTTTATGAATATCTCCTAATCAAACTACAGTCTGAATAAGATGCTGTATAGTCAGACTGGGAAGAAATGTGTTAATTTTTCTTTGAAAAAATAGTTCAGAGGCAATACATGGGAGTCTAAATACGCTGTCACTAATCAATTTGAGTTCACTGCATGTAAGCTCAACTGGGATTGAAACGTACTATAAAAGCTATTATAGACATATATTTATATGAAATATAATGTAAAATCTAAAAGGGGAATAATAAATAAGAAGGGAGATGGTATCTGATAAAGACATGTTAATAGCTGTCAAATGGGCTATGGAAAGTAAACTTGAAAACAGGCAACAGAGACATTGCTGGAACACTATAGAAAACCTAAAACAAGATTCCTTTTTATTATTTCCCAAACCATCACTAACTATTAGTCATGCCTAAGAATACCTTAAGAGCCAATACAATCATCCAAATTTCTGCAGGAATCACTTTTTAAGTGGGTAATTACTTAAAACAGTTAATATTTTTAAAGTAGTAGCAAATGTTTTCATTATTTGAATAATCCAAATTATATTTGATAGACAATTCAGTGGCTGCTACAGTACTTACAGCTTTGTGCCAATAATATGAAATTCAGTAAGATCAATTAAACCTTATGATATAACAACTTCATCTAATCACACCAGACAAGCATTCAAGATGGATATTCTCACAGAATAATGAACACTAAAAATAAACATATTGAGATTTAAGTGATCATAATCAAATTTCAGACTTAATACTTTGTTAAGATTGATGTTTCTGTTTTTATTTCCCATGGCATTATCATTATAACAAAAGATGTCCTCTTGAGAATACCGAAAGAGCCCAAAATAAGATTTAAAATATTTAGATACCAAGAGTTTCCAGTGTAAAAAAAATTATATTCCATTTTAATAATTAAAAATTATCTCACATCATATGCAAGGTCTGGAATTTAAATGGAGAATTAGGGGACACAGTGTTAGGACAGTTCTCTATGGGAACTGGAGATAGTATCTTGGTTTTTTTTATAACTGAGCCACTATTTCAAGCTTCTATAGTCATCTGTGTAAATTCACTTCGTATTCCTAGTTCATCATCACAAGTAAAGTGAACTCATCTGGCAGTCAAAGGATGGCAAGTATTGACTTACCATTTCAGAGAATGAATTTACTTTGTAAAACCAAAGGCCATGTCTCCATTTCAGATACAGGCAAAATGGTCAGGGAGTTTGGCACACACTGCAACCACAAAGACTGTTATTTGTGCACAAGCTCTGCAAAGAGGAAGGAGAAAGTGGAGGAATGGAAAAACAGAGAGTGATAATAACTAGCAGATTTTTTAAAAGAGGAATGTAAATCTGTCATTCTAAGTCTGAGCAACAAACTATCTTATGTCTCATACTGGCTAGCACTGATACTTCAGAAGAATGAGCAAGAAATGCCTGTTAAAAGCAAGTTTCTCTACAACACTGATGAAACTCATGAGCAGGATATCTCCATGTTTCAAACTTTCGAATTTTTATTTAACCAACAAAGTTCTGATTTCTGATATGAATAATTTCTTAGTGTCAGTGTTCTCCTGTAAGAACACTTTTCATTGTATGAGGATTTCTTATGCATTGTATAATCAATATTTGATCTTTTCTTAATTTCAAACTTGTAAGCACTGTGGTTTCTCCCATCACTACATAGAAGTATTTGGTCTGCCAGTGAAGTATGACCTCAAATAAAACTACAAGAGAGAAATCTCAGGCCTGTAACAGTAATACTCAATCCTTCAATTTCTAATCACCAGCCAAACTTAAATTTTAAAGCCTGTCCAGTAACCATACTGAGGCTGTGACCAAGGTGTGGTCTAAATTGCATGTGAAATAAGAATAGCTTCCAGCTCTGGATAATTCTTAGCTACTTCCAGCTTCCATGTTAGGGAGAAAGTATGAGGACACATACAATTTCCTCTCTCAATTTTCATCCTCCTTTACAGGGAAAGGCACCTAAACAGGAAGGCTGGAAAGCATCCCCTGTAAAGCCAGATCCCTCAGCGTCCCAGGATATACTGTGGCAAGCACCTATTTCACAGTTCAGAAATAATCTATGATTGTACCATCATATTCATGATAGTTTGGTTCAGTGACCAGCAAAGTTTACAGAAATCCTTGTTGATGGGTCAGAACCTAAGTTCTCAGCTTATTCCAAAGGCTCATTAGCCACACTAATTTTGAAATAATGGATTATTGTAACATATGACCAAACTGATGAAATATCCTGATGTACCAATTTCATGGTACAAAGGAGACAATTTTACATGAGTACTAGGCCCATGATGGTTCAGCTCAGGAGCTTTTACTGAAAACAGATATGGTGTCTAATAAATTTCACTTTGCTCTTGCACTCCTTGTGAAAACACAACACTAAGAACTCACATTCACAGTCACTTGTCCTCTGTTTGTGGTAAAACTGCCCGAGTAGGACAGGTCGTATCAGAACTAGTCTTTTGGAATCACTTAGCCAAGTCTAAGTTTTGGGTACCAAGTTTAAGGCCTGTTTTTTAATAAAACTCTGCATGTTTGATACCACATTAATAAATACATTTACTCATTTGCATGAGAACATTGAATACAAATACTATTTCTATTATTCCATGTTTCCTTCACTTATGGTTTCCTTGACTTCCTTATCTCCTATTCATTCTTGACAATTCTAAGTCTTTAAAAATAGCTATTTCCAAGTCACAGTATCTTCAGCTCCCAACATTTTATCATAGGTATCAAAAGTATCTTAACTACTATGTTTAGGAGATTAAAAAAAGTCAAGGATTACTAAAAAGTACATCCAGGGGCAAAACAAGCTGCCACTTCTTCACATAACTTCAATCAAATACATCCCAAGTAACCTCTCTCAAAAGAAACACTTATAGCTATCCTCTTCATAACCTTATGGGATCCTCACATACAAGAGTGTGCTTATCGTACAGAATGTATTTACCATTTCAGGGAAAAAAAATATTTTGTGCTGTCATGCCAAACGTATTCACTGCAATAACTCTAACACTTCAGTTTTGAATTCAGACTTCCTGTCATCTTCAATACGCCAAAACATTGCTGTTTAGCTCTAACATACAGTAGAGATACTCACCAGAAAAAAAACCCCAACCAAACCAAACAATGCAACAAAAATCAGGAAACAGAAAAGGGGAATTAACAAACTATCTGTTTGTAAGGAAGACTTTACATTACAGACAGATAGCAAACAAAGCCATACTTAATCCATCAGTTTGCAAACAAAACAAAAAATAACTATAACATCTCTTTACACTGAAAGGTAAGTTACTGAAAAAAACTTCTTGTTAGTTGTCAGCTCAAAGTAACTTCAAAAGCAGTCCTTTAGCATCCAATAATATCTTTCTGACAACCTTCTTATCTCTTACAAGCTGTTGTGAGAGCTGAATCAAACCAGTATGTCACGAAAACTCCTTTCTAACAGTGCAAATCAAAGGAATCACGTCTGATCAGTTAACTATTTTTTTCACATCATCAAAACAGGTTCAGTTTACAACATGAAAAATTTCATATACAGAAAACCTACTTCTGTCACTTCAACCTGTTTGTTTTTTGTTTTTTTTTTTACCGTAACAAACACCATGGAAATATATTAAAGATGATTTACATGTACAATTCAAAGCTTCAAACCTTTCTATCTGAATTGTAATTTCATATTCCACATTTAAACATTACATTTTGAAAACACAGTTAGGAAATTATCTTGGACTCAGCTATCACTTACCAGTTCTCTCATGTGTCATATTACTACTATCTGCATTCACATCTGCTTTGTAAACATATTTGCATTGACAGCTTCCTGAACATTGCCTCAATACAAATTCAGGCTGTGAAGGCTGAAATTACTTAATTGTTGCAGAACACTTCAGAAATCAAGATACAAAGTCATATATTTGTGTTTACATATTTCATTTGTAGAAAAGTAGGTGGTATGTTAAAGTCTCACTTTACCTAATTTTTGTAGATTTTAAGTTTACCTGAACTTGGAAACTATTTTTTTTTTTTCCTCAATTCACACAAACAAAAGGGAATCAGGTATAGGACACTGGATAAAATATGTCTGTAAGTCCAGAAGTAATAATTATGGTGCATTCCAGACTATACAAGAGAAGACCATTACACTCTAGAGCCTGTAAAAGCCCACACGTATTGGTATATAGATGTTTACGTACATTCCTTCCTTTTTTTTTTCTTTCCAACAGAAGACAAAAGAAGGTGGTAAGGAAAGGAGCTTCACCAAGATTTCCAATCAAGGTATAAAATACTCTTCAAGTGGCAGAGAGAGTAAGAAAACAGTGATATGAGAAAATTGGAAAATAACACCTAATTTGTTGAAGAAGAGAGTTTCACATCCTCAGAACTGCAATTTCCAGGTAATCCTCAGTAGGCATGGCACAGTTCTAGAAATGCCCCTAATAAGATCCTCTAGTTGTATTAAGCCTATCCTAACCACCCACCATGTCCAAAGCATTTATCTTTAATTCATCTGTTCCCTCATAGAATCATTTAGGTTGGAAAAGAGCCTTAAAATCATTAAGTCCAACCACTTACAATATTAACTGACAGAGGAAAGATCTAGATCTGGTAGCACACATCTAGCTGACCAAACCATCAAAAAAAATTGGCTCCTGGTTAATATAATTCTGGCCTTTCCCACCACCCCAACCATGACCACCTGGGTGAGGGCAGAGACACAGAGACACAGGTGGGCCAGGTTCTGCCTTTGGAACATGAAGCCAATAGGAAAACCAAAACATTCTGCTAGGTTGTGACTCATCCACAGGTCAACTCCAACTTAGGGCTCACAGCTCAGGCCCCAGCACTTCAGGTGCCAGCTTTAAATGTATCAGTAGAACTCTGCACAACTGACTTCATACTTTGTGAGTCACATATAATTTTTCCTTTAATTCACACCTGTTTGTGGTTTTACAGCATCTTAATAAAATTCTTCAAAAATTACTAGCATGCAGAAAGTGAATTTAAGAACACAAAAATCAAACTGCGAAATTAATACTTTCAAACATCTGAAACTTGAATGCTTGAAATTAATCTGAAAATCTGAACAGCTGAAATAATGAGGTTTATAAATGTGATTCTCATATCAAATGAACAACATTGTTGATGTTGTTAAAAAAGAAGTTTGAGCATAACAGGATTTCTGTAACTTCAATATGCATTTGACAGTAAGCCTTTAAGGATCTCAGTAGTTTTAAAAATCAAGTGTTTTCTTTTAATTAGTATTAACAAAGCTTGAAAGACACTTCTTTATTCACTGGAGAATCCATATTCCAGCAATTTAAATAGGTTTTGTGACTGATAAAAATGAATTTGTATAATACGACCCACTCATACAGGTCTGAGAAAAAAGATCCATTCAGAGGTAAGAATAATTTTTGCAGTCATAATATTCTATACCCACAGTTATACTGTGTCCCACAATGACAAGTCCTAAAAGGTTTAAAGGAATCAAGGAGAAAAAAACATATGCAAATATCATTTTCTTCAGTTGCTATTATTTATGATTGTTTTTATAATTTTTTTAACTCACAGTGAAGTTAAAGATGAGCTTACAGGTTGGATCAAGCCTTAGAAAAACTTACTTTTAAACTATTTCCTTCTAAGAAACTGTATGATCTCTGTGGAAGTAAGCTCATTTCTGAGTATCATGTTGGGCAGAGTATGTTTGTCTGTGAATGAGGCAGGCCAGTTTATTAAGGAGATTACCAACTTCTAGCAAAAGGACAAAAACCCTAGTGTATATGTTTCAGGAGAAAGCTTGAAATTAGGCTTTCTGTGCAGAGTGAAGGCTAAAAAAGCAGGTGTCATGACTGGAAGCTGTTTCTAGTTGATGGAAGTCCCCTAATGTTTAGGAAAGCAAGACTTTATATTAAAAAAATTGCATTAAAAACATGAACTTCATTAACCCTTTTTCCTCCTACCTGGAAAGATTTGCAAAACCTTTAACTCTAGTTAATTTCTTTGGTCAGAAGACACAAAAACAACGAATGTGTTCAACTGAAAGATAATTATGTTTTATATGACATGTAAATATACTTGATGAGAAACACAGTAAGGATACTCATGAGTAAATGAAAAAAAATGAAATCAAAGGATTCATATAAATTCAAGCTGAATAGATATCTTTGAGTGTGGAGATACAAAATGTTCTTTTACATTATGCACTATCTCTCATTTAAAGTCAGCTTTTCTCTGTATTGAAAATTTTTCCTGTCCATCAGTGACTGTGACCCCAGTGATTGAATGCCTTCCACTTTTTCTAAACCCTACCCACTAACTATGAAAAGAAAACAATAACAACACAGGTTGATCTGGATCATTGTAATACCACAGAACAAACAGAAGCTAGAAAAGATGGACAGAAATAGAAAGGTTCTTCCAGCCAGTTTGAGTGGACAGCTTCAGTCATTCTACAGAAATGATACCCCAACGCAGATTTATCTAGATCTGGGGCTAAAATCTGGGATGGGAGTGTGGGTGGGGAGTTGAATGTTTGTTTGCTTGCTTGCTTGCTTTTTTTGGCCAAAGAGCAATTGGTGAACCAGGATGCACTTGAAATCTAGACAGGCACAGAAAGAAAGAAAAGGTCTTAACTAGTAGACAAGTCCCCCTTTACTAGAAGTCTGTCCCCTGGGTATAGCCAGATATCAGCAAAAATTCTCAGAATGTAAGGGCATTCAACTAGTTCATTGACAGTGAGCTGGACTTGGGCATGCAGATCATGAGGGCTATAGAACTTGCTACAGAATTAAAATAATTCCTTGTGAAAAAAGGAAGAAGCTATTAAAAAAAGATGTAAAAGTTTACTACTGTTTATAAACTACTGTAGAACAACTTTGATGGAAAAGGCGACACCATTATGGGTTATTTAAATACATAGAAAGCAATATATTTGTTTTCCAAACAAAATTTCCAGTGGGTATCTAACTATGCTTTATTACACAGGCAACAACAGATACTGCTAGAAATAGAATATATTTTCCATAAGGCACATTAAAAGATAATTTCCCAAATTGTTCTCATGTGGAGCAATATCTACCAAAGAGTTCATAAAAATTGTTTTGAAAATTTGTTTTCTGGAATTCAAGCAAGGGGCTTGAACGGACAAGGAAATAAGGTGACCTCATTTCATCATTCCTCTATTTTAGTCCTGCAGAAAACAACACATTAAATCCAGATTTTACTTTTGGTTCTTTACTAAGGTTTGGGGTCAAAAAGGTCAATAAGTAATGACAAAATATGGTTAAAATATACAAATATAAAAGATCTCTGAATTTTACATTAATACTATTTGGATAGCATAATGGGAGTCATTTTACTTTAATTGTGTCAGCTAAGAGTGCAAAAATCTACAAGACATTTTAGAGGGAGCAAACTTTAAATGGAACAGTTTACAGAGCAGAGAACTAACTAGCCTCCTATACTAACAAGCTGGAAAAACATAATGACAATAGAAGAAAAAGTTACAGGGTTATATAGCCAGTTCCTTTTGCTTTTCTTTCCAAGCATAAAATATCATTATGATTCTCCAGAGACATGTCAAATTCAGAAGTCTTCAAGCTTTCCATATAATAATTAAAAACAACATTGACTTTAATTTCCCATTGCCTTCTGAAATAGTGTCTATGTTTTCCCGAGGAAATATAATTCTCTAATGCAGTTTGTTTGGATTATTTCTGAAAAGACAGAAATACACACTACAGAATAAAAGCTGCTTATGCAATGACCTCTTAGTATAGACAGTGTCATATCTTCCTGTTTAAACTTAAATAATTGGCGTTCACTGGTGGGACAACAGAAGAGACAGAATAAGAGACAGCAAGGGCTGTCAGTCAAGCACTCTTACAGTTCTAGGCAGGAAGGGAGACAGAAAAGTGATATGTGAATCTACGCACCAGTCACTGAAAAATCTGCAGGTGACACAAAATTTAATCAGTGTCTGCAGTTTCACACAATTCAAGTTTTAGGTGGAACAGTGGTCTTTGATGATGTACTAACTGCCAAGAAACATCTAAAATCACTCAGAGCATCCCACTGTCAATATTCTCTTTCATCTTTTATTGTTCCAGGCTAAAGAAAACTCCTAGATTTTTTTTCTCCTAAAATAGACTTGATATACCCTCACCCATTTCAGTAGTGTTCTCCGCACTTGTTCCAGTTGAAAGTAATATCTTCTGAAAAGAGATTCTGAGAGAAGAATACAGCTTGGTCTGTGAGGCCTTATCAATGCATTGTGTAATGACTGGTTCTTTGCGAAACCACCCTGCCCATCCCAGAAATCCACTACCATTTTTGAGTTATGCTAGCAGTTTACAGTCACCACAAAATCATGTAACACTCTTTAATTCCCATTATTTTTCTCTCTTTCTCTGGATGAAAAGATCATTGTTTGAAGCCAGAGATATTACTATTCAATTTCATTTCAGTTTAATTATTTGAGTTTTCAAAGTTATCCCTCTTTTTCTGTATGATGATCTGGTCTTCTTCAGTAATGTTGAAAACTTTCAATTTCACATTATTTCTTCTCCCTTGGTTGTTACAGGACTCATTAAACATGTTGTTCCTAGGTCTGATACCTGACAAATATTATTGGAAAACTCTTTCCATCCCAATAATTGTCAATTTTCCCATCTCCATTTTACTCATCTCTTTATCAACTCTGAGTTTCTCATATTAATCCTTATTGCTATACTAAATAAATATAAAAAATAACCAAATGCAAATATGTTTTTTCTTTGAAATAAGAAAATATCAAAAGCTTTACCTAAATCAATAAAGATTTGTTTCATTGTATTACACTTAAACCAGAAGTTTTTCAATTATAAAACTGCGCAGCTAGTCTAACATGACCTATTTTTAAAAAAATCATGCTTTAAGCCTTCTATGTTTTCTTCCATGATCTTGGTAAACTGATTTAATTTAGGGTTAGCGTCTAAGTTCTAAAAAAAGCAGCTGCTCTACTCAGTCAGTTTTCAGCACTTTGGTTTGGCTTTTAGTGTGATTTTAGCTATGTAATGTGACTACTCATTGTATTCTTACTTTAGCCCTGCATTAACTTTGAAAGGGATACATGAAAGAACAAGTGTTAATAACAGATTAGAAGTGCATATTCACTAACATTAGAAAATGGGGAGGCTGTTACAATTTTTATCCCTATAGAAGACTTCTCTTTCCTCTGTCACTTCCTTTTACTTTCCCTAGACTGAACTGCAAATTTCCTGTTTACAAGATGAGTAATATCACGGATAATAGCGTCTGAGAATGTACACAGTCTCAACATTTCAAAACTGTTACTTCAAGTAGACATATAATTATTTAATCTTTAAACAAATATTAGTGGTTATTATAGATATATGCATATAGCCATATACAGAGAGAGTATAATCTGTAATATTTACCTATCTTTAGTGATAACAGGTTCTAAATTAGTCCTGCATGAGCAACAGCCTTCTTCTTGAAGCAGAGTTACATGAAGAGGATAGCAGCTGACCTGTTTAGACACTTCTGCAAGTATGATTCCTGAAGATCTACTGAAATTTTCCATAAATATAATTTTGCAAGGCTGATTTACTCAGGAAATATGTCTCTGACCTCTAATGAACATGATCACTGATGAATAGTAATTGATTAGTATTTTCTTGCTTCATAACATTTAACACAGAATGCTGTATGAAAGATCATACAGGCAGGAAATAACACTGACTGTGTTATACATGGGTACTTCATGGGCCACAGGTAGAGTGAGGTGATTCTGCTCTTGTACTCTGGTGATGGGTGAGACCCCACCTGGAGTACTGTGTTCAGCTCTAGGGTCCTCCGTACAGGAAAGATAGAGACCTGTTGTAGCAGGTCCAGAGGAAGGCCACAAAAATGATCAGAGGGCTAGAAAATCTCTCCTATGAAGAAAACCTGAAGGAGAAGGCTCCAGGTAGACCTTAGTGCAGCCTTCCAGTACTTAAAGGAGGCCTATTAAAAAGATAGGGACAAATTTTTTAGCAGGTGTGTTGCAATAGGACAAGGGGTAATGGTTTTAAACTAAAAGAAGGTAGATTCAGACTAGATGCAAGGAAGAAATTTTTTACAATGAGGGAGGTGAAACATTGGAACCGATTGCCCAGACAAGCTGTAGCTGCCCCATGCCTGGAAACATTCAACGTCAAGTGCTCTGAGCAACCTGATCTTGTTGAAGATGTGCCTGTTCTCTGCTGGGGGGTTAGACTAGGTGATTTTTTCGAACGTCGGAACGTTCCTATTCCGGGTTATCAGGTGGCCCGTCCACCGTAGGTCGTGACCGGTTGAGAGGTCAGCATGCCGACTGGATCTTAGTCATCGGCATGTGACGCGTCATGATTGCGAGTCCCACTGTCCTCCTGAGGGCCCAGCTCCCTCTGTATTACTTGTCATGTTTGGGTTTTCACACGTCATAGCCCGCGCTTTGGCTGCGAATATATGTATGATGTCAACAGATGAGAACAATGCTCTTTGTGACATACGGCGCGCGATTTTCCCTTGTCGGGACTGTGAGAGGCCCAGTTCCGATAACAGTTCGTAGTTGCCTGAGTACCACTTTCCACGTGCCCCTAAGGGGAAACCAACATAACCTTTAAAGACTCCTTGCAACCCAAACTATTCTATGATTCTAAGAGTCTACAATTCTATGATTTAGCAAGAAAATCCACTCAGGCTGGAAAAGTGCTTTTCTTTGTGATGCAAAACTCAAGCTTTAGCAAACGTATAAATTCACTAGATATGATAAAGTCCATTCTCTTATTCGCAATGTACAAACAAATTTTAGTGGATTGTCCAATTAGCAGAATATGTACTTTCTAAGTCTGGGCTAAAGCTGCCACAAAAGACATACTTATGAGATACCAAAGAAGGTATTATGGAGCAGATAAAACAAACACAACAAAACAAAGCTATATTAGACTCTCCTCCTGACACTGTTTGTATGATATTGTTGAAGATTTTAGGGTGAAAGATCTGCACATACTGTTATTATACTTTATTAGAAAAAAAAAATATTTATATTACCTCTTTCTATAAAAAATTAAAATAAACTCACCCCCCTAGGAATTTACTTTTAAGGATATTAAAATAAGCCTATTTCAGAAAGTCATTAGATTGAAAAGTCAACAAAAGTCTCAAAAAACATTGGATTCAATTGTCTACACAAAGTTAAACTGCCTCTTTGCGTATCTACACCACTGCACTCCTGTACTTCATACAGGAGTATGACATTACCTGACATTCCATGCTAAGAAACAAGGTGCAAATGATCCATATTTGAGTTATTCAGGTAGCTGTAAGTCTGGTACTTCCTGACTCAAGTTCTTAAAGCTCGAATGATGCTCTTCTAGCACAGACGTCATGTGTAGTCCCAGGAGATGATACTTTTAGTACTAGAATATTTATTATCCATTATTCCATACTGTAGGTAGTCATAAAGTTCTTCGATTTTCTACATACTTAGAATGGACAGTTTACTAAAAAGGACAAAGTAAGCATACAAACAAAAGTTGTGAAGTACCACTGCTATAAGTGTCACAAAATATATGGGTTATTTTGAATTGTGAAATAGCCCACTGTTTCTTTGCACTAGCTCCTTAAAACTTACACTAAGTGTATAATGTGATTTTTGTCTTAAGCTAAAAATTGCCAAGAAACCATTACCTATCTATGAGATCTGGAAGACAACCTTAACCAGGGGACTGTTCTGAAGTAGTAGTGAAGACTGTGAGGTATTTTTGTCCTTTTTACACATTCTGAATAGAATAGAATAGAATAGAATAGAATGAATAGAACAGAACAGAACAGAATAGAATAGAATAGAATAAATATTTCAGTTGTAAGGGAACAACAATGTTCATCTAGTCCAACTGCCTGAGCAAGTATGTGATTAAGGGCTTTGTCCAATGCCTCTTACACACTGACAGGCTTGGGGCATTGACCATCTCTCTCAAAAGCCTGCTCCAGTGCTTACGAGTTAAGCAGTTCTTCACTCCTCTTTATTTTCTACAGTGATTATACATTTCTCAGTTAATAGAAATGGAAAGTAAATTCTGCTCCACTCAGTGCTAAAAGCAGGTTGCAGCATAAAGGCATTTTAAGAAATGCAAAGAGATCTTAAAATGTTACTGTGTTGACCTTGTTAAATGAAAGACTTCTGGGAAGGGACACAAATTCCTGTGCTGATGTCTGTACTTGAGACTTATCTTAAGTGTGCAGGAATACAGCATTAGGGGCAAACACACTGATTTTAATGCACAGATATGTAATCTAATTTTATTTCTACCTTCAACAGCTGAGCTGAAAAAAAGAGGAAGTGTTACTCAATATCAAAGTAACAGGTATGAACACTGGCATCAGATATTAATTGCCTTAATTGATACAAGACTGGAGAACTGTTGGAAGGTTTGGAGTATGAAAAAAGAGGAGAATGACCAAAAAAATCAACTTCCAATCATAGTGTTTTCCAGAGAAATTTCTGTGTGTGTGTGTGATAGCACTCCCTAGATACTGCTTAATAGTAGTAGGTTATTGAAAGTGAATTAAAACTAGTTCTATGAGATTGTTTTTAGACAACCTCTGTTGAAATTTTTTTCCAAACCTTTTTTTCACTCAGATCTAGTAATATTCCTTAAAGATGACCACCTATTAATGATTTGAAATCCTTCCTTTTTTTACATGAAGACTGTTGTCTCTCCTACATCTTTACCTCTCATCTTTCAGCAGCAGCCCTTTCTGCCTACTGAACCACTATCATTTCCACTGCTCAAAAAATTTCCATTTTATCCTTTTTAATAAGAATGCTTCCAGGGATTATTTTTCATGAAGCGTTCTCCAGAAAGGCTTAAAATGAGTTCTTCGACATACCTGCCTAAAAAGTTGGCAACACATCAAATATTTCTTCCGGTTTCGTTTTTTCTTTGCATAAGTTTTGGAACAAAGTAATTACAAAATATGCTAAACATAATGATTAATTGCTAGTGAAAACAAGACTTGAGTTTCTAAATGCAGCTATTAATTTTTCTCTTTACTATAAAAATGTTTAAAATTCACAATTTTATTTTAACTTCTAACTTCTTTTTAGAAGATTATTTAGCTATATTTGTTCTCTTGTCTAGTGAGAAAACAAATGTTAGCTCTCAATCCTTTAATATTATGTATGATCATCTGGCCAAATTAAGCAAGGAAAATGGAAGCCAAATGCTGTGGATGTCATCTATACAGCAGAAGGTCTTTGGTACA
The DNA here is from genome assembly GCA_013400335.1 of Eurystomus gularis. Lineage (NCBI taxonomy): Eukaryota > Metazoa > Chordata > Aves > Coraciiformes > Coraciidae > Eurystomus > Eurystomus gularis. The sequence continues at coordinate 3,935 of VZZY01001096.1, read as the reverse complement.
GAATACACGCATCTGATTCATAATTAGTCTCTATGGAGCTCAGTGCCAAAAAATACCACAATATCACATCAAAGGATTTCAAATAAGTCTGTCTTAAGAGAAACAAAAGCAAAAAGATTAATTCTGTGAAAGACACAGCTAGAAAATTCTTAAAGGTAGGTAAAGTTTCATTGTAAATACTAACTAAAAGTTTGAAACGTTAACTCTAAAACTTTCCTTCTACTTTCAGGACTAAAAGGTATAATGTTAAATCTACCTGGATTGTAAAGTTCTGCCATCTATAAAACATAGAGTAGCTTTAATTGTGCTTGATCACATAACAGTGCAGCTGTGTTCTTTTCCAAACAGAAACAGATGAATTTAAAATGAAGTTGTTTGCTTAAAATAACTTAGTCCTCGTTTTTAATTGTTTTGATAATAAAAAGAAATTGTTATAAACACAAATGAATATCACGCTTTGTAATACTGGTATAAATCAATTGCACTTGCTAAAGGATATATCAGATACATTTCCTACAGCCTTCGTTATCACCAAACATATTTTAGAGCTGGGGAAGTGTTCTGTGGCCATCTGTCTCCTTATTTACATGCATTAATGTTTTAATCCATTATAAAGGAACTCTGCATGACGAAAAATCCTGAACAGTGTATAAACAGCCAAACACATTACCCCTTAAAATTCAAATAGATAGATCTAAGAAAAGTAGAGCAGTGGTAGATCATTAAAATAATTTCTTCACTTGAGACAAAATGACAGAAAAATGAAAGTTTAAATGCTATAATCTTTCCTCTCATGAAGAGCAAAAGTAAGTGTGGGACTCATTGTTTGTTAGGAAATGAAATGAACCACACAAACTTTACTGAATTTTTCTGTAAACACTGAGCAGTTGCTGCCACCAATTCAACTATGCTACTGATGTTTCAATTACCAAAGGTAAGAAAGAAGTTGTTTCAAGTTTCATCAACAATGGATGGTGTTTCCTAACATGTCATATGAGGCTTCAGAAGAAAAGAACATTTGACAAAACTAATGGGAGGACAGTTGAGGGAATTTGCTTTGGTTGGAGAAGGATGCTGGTGTGAGGAGTTTGGGGAGATCGAAATCAGAACTTTGATGGAATTAACACTTATTTTCTCAGGACTGTATTTGTTTCTAATTTGTGGCAAATACTGATGCTTTCTGTGATGCGAAAATGCCTTCCTCACCCATAAGTGTTGTTTTACTTTAACAACAATTATTCCTCATTGCTAACTAAAACTAACATTGCCAAAAAAATAACACCGCCAACAAGTAACTACGAACTTTGGAAGCTTCAAGTCCCTACTTCTGGAGCAATGAATATAGTTGTACTGTTTCAATTGTCTTTGAAGACTTTATAACACAGTCCACGTGACACAGGTGTGATAGAGATATGGAAGCTGGAATATTGGTCTTCTCAGTTGCTTACCAGGAAACTGGATAAATTTACAGTGGAACTTGCTGTGATTCAAAAGTTCATTTTGGCAATGTTGTCACAAAGTGCTTTTAAGTAAAACCAGAGATTTTTTTCAGGAAAAAATCATTGTTTTAGAAAGCTTCTGCTAATTTTATTTCGAAATACTTTCTGCAAATCTGAAAATCAAAAGCTAAACTTCAAATATATACTTAAATCTTTACATAAAGGAGTAAATTGTTATTGACACCACTATGCCACATTCAATTAGGCTGGTCAAATACAAGGCAGACTGAAAGAAAAGGGACATATTAACAGGCTGCTCTGCTTTAAGACTTCTATGTGAAACCTCTTTCTCTGGCCAAATTTTATGCTTAGCTGAAAATTCAGATAACTTTGTCAGCTATATTTTTAATATTTTTCTTCTGGTCCTACTTCTGGGGTCACACAGTGCTTCTGTAAACATAGTATCTGTAGATGTCCAGTTAGTGAAATGCTGCATGACATTGCCATCAAAAACCTATTTTCAGGTTATAGCATTATTTTTACAGACAGTTATAGGGGAAAATTCTACAACAAAGAGAATATAAAATTACCAAGTATATAATAACAACTTTGGAAAAACACCTAAGAAATCATCTTTGTCATTAAAAGAGCTGTTTAATGTATACTGGACTGCTGACAATTAGTAATCTATGGTTCCTAAGTCATATGGGAGCACTACCTTTTATTATGATATTGTTTCAAAAGTGTTGCCACATATTTTTGAGCCAATTAGTAGGTTTACTGACAAGTTTAGAGAGTCTGAAATGCTTTTGTTCCTTTTTACAGCTCTTGTGCAGTACTCCTATCTAGACAGTTATTGTGCTTTTAAATAATCTGTTTCAAATGCTTTGGCACCCCAAAGGTGATAAACTCCTTGAGTTTGAATTATGGCTGACCAGTGTTCTGAGAAGTGGATTATTCAGGAGCACTTTCTAAGTACAAAGCTTTAGTCTGATCTAACTTACAAGATTCTAACGACTATCTGTTTATACGCCAGAAACAGTGTTTCACGCCTGCAAATGTAAAAACCAGTACTATCTTGAGTATCTGGAGTACAACCTCCCCAAAATCCAGTTTTGCATCTACTCGTCACTCATCCAGTCAATGCAGGAAAAAATATATAGTCTTTGTCAAAGAACTTCATAAGCATAGTTTTTAATGAAGACTGTGCATACCAAGGCAAGTGAAGAATGATCCATACGCAAATTATTTCCTTCCCACTGAAAGACCCTTTTAAAGCATGAGATCATGAAGTTTTAACTATAAAATGCCCTCTAAGAGCCATCAGGCAATCATGGCAGTGTCAGTGATCCTGCATAATGGAATAATGTTTCAGTGGAATCAAGTCTATCCTTTACGAATATCACATTGGGCACAGTTTCTGTATTTTTATGGCAGCTATTCACTTTTCCAGTCAACCAGAAGAATAGCTCCAGTACATATACAAATAAATTGCATATGCAAGAACCTCTACTACCAAAGATTTTATATCTATTGTGAAAGCCATATATAGCAAGGCTGTGTACAAAAAGAATGGAATAGCTAGATTATAGCAGACCAGCTATAAGTTATTGAGTAGCACAGTCCTCAGCACATGCAAAATCTTTGAAACAGCCACTCAGACTCGAGCCCTACACTCATCCAGCGTAATCTTCTCCCTCTTCCTGACTTGACAGAGCACCCATTTTCTCTAAAAGAACGACTTGATACTTCCCATTATTTTCAAGCTGGGATTCTTCGTGCCCACTGCATTCAAGTGAGGCTGCTTTCAGAGAATGTTCAAAGTTTATGGTCCATCCTGTGAACGTCAACAAGATATTGCAACTGTTACTCAAAAATACCACTTGGCTAATGATGCTTCATTGCTAATGACCTTTGCTGTATTACTTCTGACATGGAAATGTGTTCCATCTTCTCCCATAAACTGGAAACTTTCATGCAGATTGGAGATTATTATTCAGAATGCAGACTTAAAGAAATAAATAATTGAGAATTTTACATGAAAGTATGCTCAAAAATGTCACATTCCTCTTGGGTAATTATTTCTGTTTCTTAGATTACAAAGTTTACCAGAGGAAAAACTGTGATCTGGAGTCTGAATTTAATCAGTTTTCATACCTCAGCAATCACCACCTCCCTCATTAATACAGACTTTTCAAGACATACGTTGACTGAAGTTATTCAATCTTTTCTTCCTTTGTGGGGTCCCTGCTGCTGTAACTGAAGCTAGGTAGTCAAATTAAAAATATTTTTCTCACTGGTGCCAGATATGACTCAAATGCCACAATAGAAATAGATCTACCAAATAAGGAGTTGACATTTTTATATAATCACTTCTCAGAGTAGATGTTTATTTTGATGCTGTCAAGAGGTATTTCTACTTTATATGAAAGATTTTTTGAGACAGGAAAAATACATAGTCCAGATACTGAATTGGAAAATTATTAAAAGAAATAT
>VZZY01001094.1:19804-42649 GCA_013400335.1 Eurystomus gularis | reverse complement strand
ATCATTACCAACCTGGATAACCACGTCTTCTTCATAACAGTTCCAAAAAACTCCTAATAGCACAACTGGGGAGAAATTCTCTTACAGCACAGCATATAAGCCTTAAGCAGAAGTTTAGCTGAGGTATACAACAGAAATATCTACATATTTAAAGAAAAAGTATGAGTAAGTTACCTGGTATAACACATACCAGCACTTGCCAAATGAATATTGAACAGTTACTCTAATGTGCATTCTACCTTAGGGCTGCAAGTCATGTTTGTGTTTAACATCAAGCCACTTAAAAGCTGTTTATCATCATTTCCTTTATGTGTGGGAGAACACTTTAGGAATTACTATGCAAATATTTACCAAATGTTAAATTAAAGCCAGGTCACATGAATGCACAAGTGTGATGTAGGCAGAGAAGTGATATAAATTTTAAAAAGTGGTTTTGACATTCATGTTGTCACAGAATCTTAACTGTTGCCACCTAATTTAACACCTTCAGTGTTCAAATAGTCAAAAATAGGTTCAAGAATTCTCATACGGATTTATTTCCAGTCAGCAAACACACATTCAAGTGAAAGACCAACCAGTCTATAATTAAAAGACACTCATTTATTAGTACTTTTTAATATACATCTATAGATACACATTTTTAATGTATCAAAAACTTGGAGCATGATCTTGAGTCCTTTTGTTCCAAACTCAAACAGGAAAGCATCAGTCTACTTCTCAGAAAACTAAAGCAACATACTTTATAAATGTTGCAGTTCATATAGTAAATTTCAGACTGCTAATGAGCAAGAGAATCCTAACAAGTTTAAATACATTTCAGCAGGCCCATCAATAAAATAAACACTAGCACTTAATGATTTCACAATTAATTATTGTTTGGCACTATTATTTGTTCTGCTGTGCAGAATGCATAAAATTAATTGGAATTCCTATCCTGGAATTTTTAATTTAAAATGTGGCAAAGATAAGATGCACTGAAAAATTCAGAAATTGGAATGACTTACTAAGAGTCCTCCCAAAATTACTTCTCAGGTTGATATTTTAGAAGCACCTCCACATTATTGCTTCACTAGAGCAAATAAGACTTCAATGTCAGTAGACATTATCCACAGCCAAACAGCACTAGGTACTAGTGCTCTCAAACACAGCTTGCAGAGCTGGGTACAAAACGGGCATTGGAGAAGAACAGATGGATAAGATTGGTCACAGCCACAAACTTCATCTCTCAATCCTTCTCAAAATTTATCACTAAATTAGAACAGCCTTTAGCATTTTTTTGTTTGTTTACCATAACCACTTCCAAACAAGCCTGAAGCGGTACTTCTAGTCAGACTGCATTTCAGCTGCCAGCAACTGGGCTGCCATAATGAGTTGTAGCAGAGGTAGGGCTCTTGTTTTATGGGAATATGAACAGTATGTTCCCAAAACCAACAGCTCAACAGGAAGCAAATGTTTGCATACTACATATTATCACTGCTGGGTCTTAAATATTCCTCAGCCACAACAGAAGGATTTCTCAAGAATAATCTAGAGCTGAATGGTTAGACCTCAGCAACAACACAAGGCAAATGCACTTGTTGAAGGTCCTTACACAACCTAAGAGAAACTCTAATAAAAATGTATCACACCCCATCCTCCCGGCAGGCAAAAGAGCTACATGGATACATATGAAGTTAGTTGAGTAGTAGAACTGTATCATCTCTGTAGCAACACTATGTTGCAGAGATTAATTTTTTACAGAATAAAAGCGAACACAAGAAGTTTCTGTAAAAATCAAACACTAAGAGCTGCACAAGAAATTACATGTATTCCAGGCATTTACTGAATTCAGTGGATCCCAGCACTGACCAGATCCAAGTAAGTCTCCCCATATGAAGGGCAACTGTGTATGAATTAGGTCTTCCTTTCACTTCGAAAAACAGAAAAAATAACATTTATGTTTCATTGCTCAAGAAACTCCCAGAGTTTGGCTTGCATTACAATACAACAGAGCAAGTTACAAATCCACATTTCTAGATTTCACCGTTGAAAATAAATTCTTACCTGGAATTAACTACATTATCTTTAGAGCTCTATAGTTGAACTGCATAAAAATTAAACAAGACATTTTCAATCACTTCCAGCTAGAAATTCAAAAGCAGCAGAATCCTTCAATAAACCTTCAAGATAATACAAGGAATAGAAACACATTACAGAACAGTGAGATAGTAAAAATAAATTCCTCATGTATTCCATAGTATTGTTGTTTTCCTTCCCCAAAACTCTAAATGTGCTTGCATTAGAAGTGAAAATGCTTTAAGATGCTAGAGAAAAGAGAAAACTTCCTTTTATCGTTCTACCAGCTGAAGTGACACGCATTCTCTCAAATCGATAATATTCAGGAAAAAGACTGAGCTCAAAAGCAGAGCTTAAAGCTGAGGCGAGAGCAAAGGACAGAGAGTAGTCTGCTCAGAAAGAAACTGCTTTTAAGCATCCAGCAATAAATCTATGGAAAACACAGAAGGCCATGCAGTAGAAGTGGTCCTAGAAAGGGGACTGTAAATGGTGCGTCCTAATCTGTCTTCCAGATAAAACAAAACACTATGAAAATAAAGCCACTTAATAACGAATCATAAAAGCAGAATTCTGCCTTAACTGAGGGGTGATGGAGAATGGGAAGAAGTTATTTCCAAGCAGTCGAATTCTAGAGTACATACAAGACAAAGTTCTTCACTTTTAACACTAAACCTACCAGGGTTGACTAACAAGCTTTCAACCCCCCTACCAAAACATAATCTCACCTCCCTTTTCATAGTATTCACAAATAGCATGGCTATTTTCATTTCAGCTGATACAGTTACAGGCATGTAGCCCTAAAACTGTTCTTTACTATAGGTCATAAAGTGAAGCAAGCAAGACATTTTAAAGAGGCCCACAATATTGACAGTGACATCATTTTGATCAGTGTTTGCATCTGCCAGCTTCCCACTAGGAAGGCATCTGCCAAAGCAGAGACCCACCTTCTATCTGTAACACAGCAACAGCTGCCTTCTGCAAGAAGAGGTCCAATTAAACAAACTACTTGAGTAAATGCTTTTGAAATTATAGGCTATATCACGACTGCAACACATTTAAGTACACAGAAGTAATCGGAGATCTTACACGTTTCATCAGGCTAAGACAGGACACCACTGCCTGCTACACGAGGGCCTCTTAACTTAAGCATTTTTAGATTAACCACCTCAATAAAATTAAAAATACTAGATTACAATGTAACTATTAGTTACAATGTAACTATTAAGCATTCTAAACACACTAGCAGCCAACTCCTTTCTGAAATGTCTCCTTAGTAAGCCTCCCTTATTAACTAATGCACAACATTTAGTGCACTGAACTGTTTCCAAGTTCAAACAAAAGTTGTAAATATTCACACTCATGAGGAGGTAAAGTAACCCAAGAATCCTCAAATCATGACTTTTTTTTTTAAAAAAAATAGCAAAATGTTACCTGCAAATGAGCATCAAGGAGCATCTTTTTACAAGGATTAAAAACACATCAACCAGAAAAAATCTGAACCTCTCATACGAAAAAAAAACCACAACACTTTTTAACATGGGTGTTCAACAAAGGACACACTTGATCTATTTGTGCCTGGTTTATGTCAGTTTATGTGTCCTGATTCTAATACAGGAGATAAAATGAGATATCACAGGAAGTGAAGCTAGGCTAAATAATATACCCATGATGCTTTGTTTCAGGCCAAAGCACACATCTGCATTTTCAGAGAGGTGAAGAAGTTTTATTCACACAGTTAAGACAATATTGAAGAAATTTTACTCCTCCTAGCAGGAATAAATCACCATTTGCCCTACCATTTAGAAGATTTGTTTTTTAGGCTATAGCAGAGGAAGCAATGACATGTAAACAAGTGATTTAAAAAACATGTTTTTAAAAAAATCTCATTTTATGTATTTTCACAAAAACACTGAATTTGTTTAGATTCATTTACTTTATATTTCAAGATTAGTAGTGAAAACTTGTGCTTCCCCCAGTTTGTTGGGGTTTGTTTTTTTTTTCCAATTATGAAGTAGGAAAGAAGTCCTGGGGGGGAAAAAGCTAAAATTTTACAAAGGTCACTTTAAATACCAATTTTTAAAGTTTCTATCTTTGAAGGTGCTAAAAATCTGGTATCAAAACAGAGACTCTAATCTGATCAGGTCAGTACAGAAACAGATTTATCTTTGTCACTATGGTTGGTTTTATCTCAGCACATCTGCAGTTTGTGAAGTCTGCTCACACCTCTTGCCTTGCTGGCTCTAAGGATCAGAGTGGAAAGAGCAAAACAAACAAATACAACCAAACAATTAATGCATAAGGCCTGCAGAGTACCACAGACTTGTGACAGAAGAACTGCTACCCATCTGGGAAAGGGCAGAAAATAAAAAACCTCTTCCTTTGATTTTCTTTGAAGTCAAGGGGACAACTGAGTGAAGACCGACACAGCCAACAACCAGAAATCAGTTTCTTTTCAGTCTTTTGAATGAGACTAACACAGCACAAGAACAGCACATTACCAGCTTTCTATTCAACATGCTCAACGGTCCAAAATATCACTAGTCAATCCTTAGTCATCAGAGGACCTAGAATATTTCTCACTCTTCAGTCACCTTCAAAGTATTATGCTCTGAGAAATTAATAGGACTAGGTACTAATATGAGTCAAAACAGCAAGGACTGATAACCACTTCTCTCCACCTCCTTCACCTATACTCTTCATACCACCATACACCAAACTTTATTTTGGATTAATGAAACTCATCCCTCCTCCATTCTTTTTCTCTCTCTTTCCTTCTCTGATTCATTTTCACATAGAATTAACACATTGGTCACACTGATTTTTTTGAGTAGATGGAAAAACATTTACAAGTTATAACAGCCACCTCCTTACAGCAAGACAGGCTTGGACATCAGAGAGCTTCCATCTTGGGCAACCTCTCAAGGTAAACACGTTTGCTACAACCAACCTGATATACAGCTTATATACATGCCACCATCACCACAATGTCCTTTGTTTAAAATGTCCCAGTTCATATTTTAAAATAATGATCCTAGTCTGAGCTCCTGGAAGACAAACCACTGAAAGTTCTTCAGATAGGTTATAAAGCATGGCAAAGGGAGCACAGGGAATAGGTTTCCCCCACCCAAGTCACTTGACACCTGCATACTGTAGGCCACAGCAGAATGGAAAGACAGTGAATCTCTTCTGTCCCTCAGACAGTGTTTGCAAAGAGGGACTAGAATATTTCTTGTTCTTTAACCATTTCAAATGAGTAAGCTTTGAGAAATTAATAGGACTATGTACTAATAAAGAGAAAGTCCTCATTTTTCACAAGGCAGGGAAGGTATTTATTCATTTCTCCTAGTGAACTCTGCTATCACTAGAGAGCAGAAAGAAGAGGAAGTTGGTTTATCCTGGCAGTTGAACATGCAGGGGAAAAGAAATACCCATATCCCACATTACGTCTGAGGAGGAAAATAGAAAAAACTGCAGAGATATCCCTAGCATGGAATTCCCAACAGTACAATAGTCAGAGCACAGGTAAACAAATCCAAAACAACCCAGCATATTTTAAATTACACTCAAACTTTGATTTGCAGCACTGGAACCCTTAAAAATATAGAGCGTTCTGATTTTATACTGAATCTGAATGTGAATGAGAACCACTCTCTGAATACAGTCCACTGTCTGAATAAAATATGATGTAGAAAATACATCAGTAGATCAATTGTATAACCCACCTTTACATTACAGTCCAACATTTGACATTTAAGAAGAATATTTTAGCGAAGAACAAGTACGCAAAACCAGAACAGGCAAAGTTAGCTGGAGACACGCGTTTAGACAAAGATGTCCACACAACGCAGTTTTAACTACAAAAAACCCTCACCTTGAAGTCTCAGTTAAAAGCAGAGTGTAGGGTATGCCAGGCTCTGAATCCAAGATGACTATATAAATGCAAGAATGCAAGTGTAAATCGATCTTCAATTATAAAGTAAGAATAACCTTCAGGTCATCAAGCCTATTAGACTAGATTGTGTCAACAATGTAGAAACACAAGACTCACCCCATGTAAGTTGACCCAACAGCTCCAGAACAAAACATCTCCAAGTAAATCTACAATATTTTAATCTTTAACTTTCATATCCAAATTTCTCTGTGTCAAATATTAGCTACAATATTCAGAATCATATTGTTACGTACTAGCTAGAGGAATCTGGCAAATAATTAATTAGCACCAAGTCTGACTTTCTGTTTGGTATCTGAAGGTAACACTCATGGGTTGAGGGACACACAGTCATGATCTCTTAAAATCCAACAACCCTAAGTAGTAAGGCAAGTGTACAAGACAAAAAAAAAAAAAAAAGGCAAAGTTGAGGTTAAGTGAGTTAACAACATTGTTATTTTGCCAACTAAAACTGAAGATACCTTCAATTCAATTCATTCAGTACGTTTACAGATAAAAGCACAGCCTGGCTGTAAATTCAGACAACTCAGTTTGTAGCAAACTCGGCACTGAAGTACAGCAGATCTTCAACAAAAAAATGATAAATGGCTTGGCATATACAATAAGAGCAGCCACCACTTCAGTCCTGCATGTAGAAACTATCTAAGATTACTTATTTACAACTGTTTGGGCCTTCCTCTGATAAAATGATTAATTTGCAGCTGACACGTAACTGCTTATCAGAAGCAGCTGGGAGTTTCAAACACATGACTGAGTAACAGCAGACTTGGAACTCCCAATACAATCCGCTGTAAGACAATGCAGATCAGGTATGCCGAAGTCCTGGAAAACCTTTTAACATGAACTGAGATTTAGACAAAGCCCAAGGAATTAAAAAAGAGTAGTAAGTTACAGAAGTATATCCTTAATTCCACATAGAAAGCCATTGCATATTTTTGGAAGAAAAACATTCCCTCCCTCAATCAGATGAAAGTATTTCACTTATTTTACAGAAAACAGTACGACTTTTCTGCTGCAGTGCCAATGGCATCCTGGGGTGTATTAGAAGGGGTGTGGTTAGTAGGTCCAGAGAGGTTCTCCTCCCCCTCTACTCTGCCCTGGTGAGACCACATCTGGAATACTGTGTCCAGTTCTGGGCCCCTCCGTTCAAGAAGGACAGGGCACTGCTTGAGAGAGTCCAGCGCAGGGCCACAAAGAGGATGAAGGGAGTGGAACATCTCCCTCATGAGGAAAGGCTGAGGGAGCTGGGTCTCTTTAGCCTGGAGAAGAGGAGACTGAGGGGTGACCTCATTAATGTTTATGAATATGTAAAGGGTGAGTGTCAGGAGGAGGGAGCCAGGCTCTTTTCAGTGACATCCAATGATAGGACAAGAGGCAACGGGTGCAATCTGGAACATAGAAGGTTCCACATATATATGAGAAAAAAAAAAAAAAACTTCTTCACAGTGAGAGTGACAGAGCACTGGAACAGTCTGCTCAAGGAGGTTGTGGAGTCTCCGTCTCTGGAGATGTTTAAAACACACTTGGATGCGTTCCTGTGTGACCTGATCTAGGTGATCCTGCTCCAGTGGGGGGATTGGACTAGACGATCTTTCAAGGTCCCTTCCAGTCCCTAATATTCTGTGATTCTATGTGGTAGAAAGCAATAGATCAACTCGGAATTGGATGTGCAGGCAGGCAAATAAAGGATTTTCAACTATACAGGTGCTGGAGCAAGACCTGTATTAGATGAAGCTGTTAGATGCCACTTTGTTCTCACATGAAATGCTGAATTAACCAGCTTCCCTGCTCCCTTTACTTCTCATTAGCAAAAATGACTACGCCAAGAACGTTCTGAAGGCCCAACCAACAGGCAAGTAGTGCCTAATTCTGTAAAGATCAGCCAGCTTCACTGGTTCTGGTTATTGTTTGAAAGAAAATGAGCAGGAAGTTTAAAAAGTAATAAAAATATTTACCAGCATATTATTACCCTGTGGGAATCATTATATAATCGCTCTTATATTTTGTGTTATATTCATAGTATAAATATTATCACAGTGCAGTATTGGTAAGTTTCAGTATTTGACTTCTGAGATACAGCAAATACAGCTGGTGAACAGCCCAAACAACCTCTGCCTCCAATCATCTAGGCAGAGCCAAGTGACAGAATTGGATGAAACCCAAACAGCAACAGTTCTCTCACTCTCGAGATCAACTTCCACCTTCACCTGGCTGGAAACACAGAACATGCCAGAATTAACACATCAAAAACTTTATGCCATATGCCTAACCACATCTCATGAAGTGGATTTTGGCCAGATAGAAGACAAAAAGGAAGAAAATTTGTTTATTCACTCTTTCACTGAAATTCAATACCACTAGTGTGCTGAAGGGTTCCCCCTGTCCTGCCCCTTATCCTGGAGCACAAAAAGAACTGCTTTCTCCTGCTACTCCAAGTACCTTTAGGAAAACAGAATCACAAGAGTTGGGAAGGAACAGCTTCAGAGATTCAAAGGATGAGAAGGAGGCAAAGCAAAATGAAAGTCACTGCAAAACAGCTGACACGTAAGTAGAGCATCCAGCTCGAATATGGAAAATGACCACGTCATTTGGAAAAATGGCACACGAATATGGAAAAAGGCACACGTTCCAGTTACAGTTCTGTAGCAACTTTCTCCAACCCTCTGACCAGGAATTTCTTTCCAGACCTTGCTGAAGGGCCACACAGTAACCTTCCCTGCACAATTTTCATCCGGTCAGTACAAGTCCACAAGACTTCAAATGAAAACAGCTGGTAAGCAAACTTGATTAAACACTCTATTTGCATATTTGCAACAGCCCTTAGATGCCATTATAACTTTCCTTTCAATCTGCAGTTTGATACCATCCACCACTCATACAGATGAGTCCAATTTACTTTTCAGCCAGCTACTTCACTCATTCTCCTTGGGCTCCACAACTGTATCCACATATATTGGCTCCACATGTTGCGCCATGTTCAAGCACCTATAGAAGTAAGATTTCACAGTAAAATTAAACAAAGATCCGTAAAATTAAACAAAGACCTATTGGAAATGCCTACAGCAAACAGGACGTGGCCATTGTTCAGAAGAACCCTCAAGGCTAACCAGGTCTCAGGAATGTTTATCACAATGTCCTGTCAATAGTGTAAAGCTACCATCACCTCTGTTAATGAGAAGGTATCTCAGCTTCCCACCCCACATACACAAACACGGGCAGAGAACGCTCAGCGAGGAGTTCAGCCACAAGACGCTCAAGGCTTTTCAGCAAAGTAATTGGATCTGCCTTCACTAAACTTTATCGCTAAGTGCAGTGCCTGGAAAAGAAAACCAGCACATGCAAAGATGGACTGGATTCTCTTTTTTAAACAGCTACTAAGTAAGGAAGCAGCTATTGTCAGTTAATAGAAAAAATGATAACATCAGAATTTGCTGGTATAATGGTCACATAAGGTAAGTGATTTGGCCTTATAAAGAACCTGCAACGGCTCTGGCTGCTTGATTAGAGGTATCCTTTACACTAACTAGAAGTTAGGCTCCAAAGCAAAAAAGCCTGAAAATTCATTAAGTGAGCTTTAGCAAGATTACAACAGTATTAAACAGTCTGATCATTACATTGTAGCTTGTACCTTGAATATTAACTCACATATTTATCATCACATAAGAAGTATGATTCACTCAGTTTAAAAACCAAATCTAGCTTTTTTTCTTTCCAATTCAAAGAACCTCCTTCCCACAAAAACTTTCCTCTATCAAACCTTTTCCCCCTTAGATTGCCAAAAAACATATTTCACAAACAAAACCCAGTAGTATGAAAATTATCAAGCACCAGATGTTTCAAAATCGAAATAATATTTTGCAGAGTGTCAGCAGTCCACTACAACCTACTTCAAAACAACTACTGTGTGCAACATGGTACCTGGAGCTAAGACCTGCACTGTCAAGTCTGCTTATGAACGCCAACATCTGGATTTTGCTATACCATCAAGTTAGTGTTTTTTAGCTCAAAAATCCCCACTGATAAGCCAAACAGTTAATCTCTAAACACACAATGCATAAAAGGGATCATTTCAAACCAGAAAAATGGAAGACACTTACAATCACCACAGCATTCACGTTTGAATGACAGCTAAACATAAAGACACATCAAGCATTCAGCCATCTGGAAGGAAGCTGGTATTTTTTTCATATTGTCTATTCTCAAACCTTTAAGGCAAGAGTCAGAGGTTGACCAAGACTTCTATTTAGTGAGACGCTCATTTCATATCTACAGCCATTAATGAACTGCAGTATGAACAATAAACCAGACTCCTCTACTTTCCTTGAATTCAAAAGACGGTTGTGTCATACCAAGACAAAACAAGTGTGTGAGCTGCCAGATGTATGTTACATTCGAAACATCTGAAATTACCCAAAAAAGGCCTACTTAATATTGTCCTAGTATCTTTGAATATGGCTTGTTTAATAAAATTATGATAGCAATGAATATATATTTTGGTCTTCCAAACAAGAAAGAATACAATGACAACATACATAACTGCAAAATTCACGATACATAAAAAACCACAGCCAAAGTAGGTATTCAGCCTCTATTCAGAGTTAGATGGTAGTGAACATTGTTGCAGCAAAACAAATACCCTTGCAAGTACAGCTAGCAAATACCTGGGACAAGGAGAGTGAGGAGGATGACACAGTCCAACTTTAGCACTACATTTTTGATACAACATGAAAGGTCTAATCAGAAGAAGCACAATGTATGTACAAAAGCAAACCATCCACTCCTTTCAGTTTCTGACTTGCTGGAATTACTCCCCCACAACACACAAAATCTAGTTTAAATGGAAGACGGCCTAAATCAACATTTTTCCAGACTCAAGGATTAAGGGGTCAACACTGGCATGCTCCCATCTGATCCATCTTACTTCAAGTGGAAGAATGTGAAAAGGATAAGAGTTTAGAGCGATTTTGTTGTTGACAGTTTTGAAAAACAAGTCGATTGAACACAACAGTAATCACAAGGAGAAAAAACCCTCAGAAGTAATAAATTTTAAATGCACAGGCCTTGAGTGTTCTTTCAAGCATTTCTGAGTTATGTTGAGTATTTCAAGCAAAAATTCTCAACTTTGCTATTTGTAAAGCCAGAGTGATATCTATGAGGGTTTTTCAGGTAGAGTTAGTATCTCCCATTAGTCAGCAGCTAAATGAGAGCTATCCAAATAACCATTGTAATAGAAGACTTCTCTGGATTTTTGAGTGCTAATCTGGCCTAACAGAGCAGTGATCATTTTATCATTGACAGGACAGACTCTAATGTTAGATTACATATTTTTACCTCACACAAACATCTACTTTTTTTCCCCCCTCAAAAAAAATCTACCTTCCTTCTTCACAGCAGTCTAAACGACACCTGCATCATCACCAGTACTACACAAACATTGGTGTTTCTATATGCACAATGTCAAAATCCCAATGAACCTTCTTTTTGTTGCCCAACACAACTACTATTTCAGGTTTCCAGCTCTTCAAGGAGTTTTCTTTTTGTGGCTTATAATGCCAAGAACTCCTGAAACATTTGTTCAGAATGCTTTCATTACAGCCAGCAGGGGAAAATTAATTGTGAATTGGCAGCAGCTAGGTTTTTCAAATGAGCCTAATTCTGGGGGAGCTGAGCATGTTAACCCTCCCTCACTTCTTAAAAACTTTCAGCAAGTCTTTCTACCCCATACAGACCTGGGAAGATTCAATTCAAGGGAGCAACCTCCTTCCCAATCTTCTATTCTTTGGGCAGACAAAGAACAGGTTGAGGTGCCAGAAGCAGAAGATGACAGCCAAATTTCCAACAAACTAAAATAACATATGCCATATTTGTTAAATAAGGCAACTGCTAGAAACAGACTTCTGAAAAATATGCCAGTAATTTTACATTAGTATACTGTTACAACCCATCCTACAGAATGGGAAGGAGGAGGCGGCAACACCCTAGAGGAAAAGACAAAGATAATTTCTATAGAACATCTCAGTAGAGTGGGTACCCTGAGGAAAACACAATTGAAGTCAATGAGTCAAAGTATGACACATTTTTGGAACACTACAGCAGATCAGAGATTTCTTCAAATTTATAAGTCCTTACTCAGTATAAAATAAACCACCTTGTAAAAATAATCCAATAGATGGCTGACAACACCCTCCTGTAGCCTTTTATTTAACTATTTATTAGAAAAGAAGCAAAAAAATATATACCTTAGCAAAAAAATCATTGTTATAGCCAAGAACATTAACTCTATGTGAGTGGAAGGAACGTGCTTTGGAGGTGAACTGCATTTTCATAGTATTCACAATATATAGAAATTTAACTAATGCAATAATGTGTGTTTGCCTCGTTTTTTCCTGCAAGCTTAACAAATACTGATTTTTTTTTCCTAAATGCAAGCCCTCTGGAATCCTTACTCAGAAAAAAAACCTTCCAGTATGGCTTCTGGCTTTATACAGAAGTCATTTCTTTAAAGAAATAAGTAGTGAATAGAAGACTTAAGTATTGTTTAAAAGTAGAAGCTTGTTTTGGTTGAAAAAAAGTACAGGTGAGATGCAATACAATCATCCAACTTACCGATGACAAAGTATGACTCAGGCTAGAGGATCAACAGAGGAAGTTACCCACTTGGTTTTGTCCTGGATAGACTGAGGAACAATTTTCATTATACAACTGCATAGGCCTTATTACCAGTGAAGGAGAAAAAGGTATGACTAAGCCTTTCAAGGCTGAAACTGCTGCAAAACTGCAACCTCACCTTGATCATGTTTGTAGAACCCCTTCTATTTTTACATGAGCCCCAGACAGATTGCCACAAGTAGGCTGGTTTATTGCTTCCTCTACTTCTGCCCTACTGTATGTCTGTCCCACCTTTGTGGTGTTTAGTAGCTAGCATAAATAAAAACAATTTTGAGATGAGAACCCTCCATCAAAATCCACAATGAACTAGTTAAGAAAGCCTTATAGAAAAGGTCACAGCTGGCAGAATGAGTAGCTGCTCCACCAGGAATCCACAGGAAAGACATTCTACAACTGACCTCTAGGCAGGAGTTGCAGGGTTTAGACAGCACATGCAGTTCTGACAAGCTATGGAGGAAGAAGTTAATTAAGTAGAGTTCCAGGTCACATACTATCTTCCTTATTCATAAAGCTCACTTACAAATGGTCTGTATCCAAATCAGTCTACAGCCAACACTTCCACTAACAGCAAAGTCTTAAGCCTTAAGTTTGCAGTCTGTTTCACTTCTGGCTTGTGCTCAGAAATAAAAGAAATTGGCAAGCAGAGAATGTTAGTGGAAAGCTTGTAACACTCAAATATTTATCCATCAAATTCATCACCAAATGAGGATCATGGGATTATTTTAAAAATTAGCATAGTCAGTTTAAGCAAAGGTCACAGCACGCAAACCGTGCCACTAAGAACAGCATTCAACAAAAAATGCCTGACCTGCAGGAATTGGTGTGAACGGTACCTACATTCAGCAGTCGTTAAGACTCCTTAAAACATACAAAAATGGTAAATTGTAACCCAAACCCTCTACATGAAATTCCGGCCTTATCATCATTAATGATATCCAGCACTGCAAGACTAATATTTAAAAAGCAACCTAGGAAAGACTATGTACCCTCAAAACTTCTAGTTTGAGGAGAAACATAAGTAAGGAGCTACCTTTATAAGGACATCACCAAAATTTGTAGAGATTCATTTAAGTCTGCCTGCCCCACAGACACACCAGCAAAGACAACAGCTGTACAGCAGGTACATGCATCTTTTCAACCAATAGCAGCTGAAGACCACCCATCTACTTAGGGGAAGGACAGAACCTTGTCATGGTAGCTTTCAGGAAAACATGAAGACACTAACTTCTTTACCACTACATTTCAGAAGTAATGGGAAGGCAAAAATCTATGCCCAAATTAAAAGAAATAATCCTTAACTCCAGGATGGTCTACAGGTGGGTGCTCAAGGTCCATTCCAGAGTTTGGACACAGGACAAATCCACCCCATACAGAGGATTAACCCATCAGGATTTATTACTTGTCTCTCCTTCAAAGGTCCAAATAGAGGCATGCTGGATAATAACCTCTCTGGAGCTGGAACTACCCTTAGCTGACCTGTACACTGACACCCAAATCAAAATAAACAGGAAATGATTATATATAGTAATTTTTTCTCCTCTCAGAACATCTGTAACTTGTATATTCAGGTTTGCCAATAAAGATCAGCTTAGCTGTTGACGGATTGATGAGAACGAGATAGTACCTTCTATCACAATCTGAAGGTCTTCTAAAGTTTTAGTGAAGAGAGATGAACAGAGGAACTGATTAGTCAAAAGAAAAAAATAAAATTCACACAATTTTCAAGGAAGGCAAGTCGCAGAGTTTTTTTCTTTGGATTGTATCAAATTTTCCTTTAGTCTAGGCACTCCATTTTCTTCCACTGATTAAGAAATTACTGCATTTTATAAAGGAAAATGATAAGGACGTTAGGATTCACCAATAGCCAGTATTTTATTGGGACTCTGGAAAACATGTATCAGATAAGCTGCAAATGCAAAACTATTTGGCTCAAAGAACCCTCCTCTTTGAAGTTGAAACCCTGGCCAGAAAATCAAAAAAACAGCCCAGAGCCAGCTGTTAGCCTTTACCCATTCGACTGAATTCTGTGATGCCAAATATGTCTTTGTTAGACTATAATCATTCATCTTCCTCCCTATCTACCATTCATACAAATGGTATACTTACTACCAGCTGTAAGAAGCATGTTCATTCAAGCATTCTGTAGTTTTCTTTTTCATACATGTAATAACCAATAAAGAAAAGCATTGAAGTAAGAGGTCTCACTGTGGCAATAAATGCTGCCAGCGCATCCTCATGAAACCAATGAGCAACTTGTCTGAGCCTCCCAATTCAGGAGCGTTCCCAAGAGCAAGTCTAAGCACTGGAGTAGTGCTATGGCACCTGCCACAACAAAGCAAAATCATCAGTTCTGAATGGAGGTACTGGTGGCATAAAAATTACAGGTTTAGACTGGAAAGTAAGACAGACTTTGATGACACTAAAACATTACAACAGTTCACTTAATGAAGATGTCTATAGCACAATCGCTAGGCATAAGGAAAAAAGTATTTATAGAATCATCTCACATATTTTCTCTTTTAAGTGAGGATAATGGTCAAAAAAATGCCCTATCCAGTGCAATTAGTAATTTCTTTATAATTCCAAGTTCTCTTTACTGATGAGTTATTGAAGTAATCCAATGTAAGAAATATAGTACTGATGATAAGACTTACAGAACTACCACAACAACATAAAACCTAAAGGGAATAATAACTGTTTTTATTAAGGAACATAGCACACAAGTGCTGCATAGACTTTTTTTCCAAAAGTTCTTGTGACATGCTCATTTTCTAAATTTTTCATACAAAGCACCTTTCTCAATTACCAGTCTATCCAAGGCACTCTCTGGTCAGTGGAATTTCTAAGTCCATTTCTGTCAAAAAGTCACTCACATGAGCTCATCATTTCTGTTTAGTAAGTTTTCCAACATAAAATGGGTATATCTTTATGCAGAAGCAAGACTTAAGATTTAAATACAAAAATACAAAGCAGAATCTATTTTCAACAATACTAATTGCTCGAGATCTTTAGTGCTATTATATTCATTAAGGATGAAGCACAGGCATCTCAATAGGGGGCTAGAGGGAGTTTTCAATAATGAAGCAATAGGTCTTCATGCCTAGGAAAGCTGCAGCTATGACATTAGCATCATTAGGAAAGCCTAAAGAATGCTCTGCTCAATGGGGGACGAAATCTGCCGCTTCAGTAGCGGGATGCAAGACTGCACAGTATGGTGCAACTCAACTGACCTATCACACTGAACTAGTAAGAAGGGAAGTACAATCACATAACATGAATCATTATTCCCAAATAACTGTATCTGTTACAAACAAAAACATTACCTTTACAAAAATACCAACAGAACACAACACAACACTCGGTTTTCAAATAAGTTGCATTCTATGCAGCTAGCAAAATCACCTCCTGGTTCCATCCCACGCCAGGAGGATTATGGGGTTTTTTAATATTAAGATTATCATACTACATGGTGCTTCCCAAGTTGGAAATAAACACATTAAAAACACCATTTGGAGTTTAAATTCCTTCTTCAAAAATTCATACAAGACTACCGAGTTCATCTTCAACTGGGCAAAGAGCAATAGGAAGCAGTCACTACTGAGAACTCTGCACTGCTCTTCAATGGTTCCCGAGAGAAGGAGACTCCACAACCTCTCTGGGCAGCCTGTTCCCTGTTCAGCTCCATCACCCTCACAGTAAAGTAGTTTCTCCTCATGCTGAGGTGGAACTTCCTGTGTTCCAGTTTGTGCCCGCTGCCCCTCGTTCAAACACTGGGCACCACTGAAAAGAGACTGGCCTTATCTTCTTGACCTGCAGTATTTCCAGGATGAGTTATTCTCATTTTGCCTACTGAATTTCCACCAGTTTTATCCAGCTCTACTCTTCAGCTGAGCTCCCCTGAAACTCATTCATATCAGGTAACTTAATATTCAGCCAAAAGCCCAAGTTGCTGGCAGTAGTCCACTTAAAAAGAACAAAGGGATCAAAAAATTTATTTGTTTTGGGTTGCATAAGCACATAATTTCCTCTAAGACATTAATCTAAGTCCAATGGCAGCTTTTCTGTTTGGATTATAAACACCTCTTAGAAACAGAAAATGAGACGGGAAACCTACCAAAATCTCATTGCACCAACACTAGTGGCTACAGTACAGCACAGCAGCAGACATTCCATGTAACAGCAGTAAAAAGGCAGGCACTTTAACTTTCAGTTTTTCAGGATCACTGTAAAAGTGAATTTAAATAATTTGTTTCCTTCCCTTTTCTTTATTTCCCCTACTTACATGGCCTGTCTTCCTATACAGGAGTCAGTTACCCACAAACTCATACAATACTAGTGGAAAAGCAGTGTACCATGTCATATTCTCCCTTTTTTTAGGATGATATCATAGTGGACAAATCTAAAGGCTGAATGCAGAAGTGATAATCAAGCTGTTCATTTAAATACATCAGTTTCCAAGACATGTAAAAGCTCACTAACATACTGTAGCTGATTCAGCAATACTAAGACAAATATGGGAGTGAACAGTTAAAGCATTTCCTAGCAAAAAAAAAAAGTGCTTAAAAACAGATCTTAGTATTGTTTTGGTAAAACGAAGATTATGGATTAACCCCATTACTATTAGAGCGTAAAATAAAATCTTTCTAAAACAAACCCACAACAAAAAGTAGAAACCAGGTCTATGACAAAGTGCCACACAAATACAACTGTATTACTCTGCTTTGAGAAAGGACTAAATACTTATCATTGGCCCAAAACAGAAAATTGTTCATAACATATGTGGAAAGTTTTGAAAGAAATCCCATATCTCCTGAAGAAATCTGTTATGTTTTTGCAAACATTTTTTGTAAGCACAGAGTTCAAAGTCAAAATAAATTGTAATTTTCCCTACACCCAACATTTTTAAAGAAACAAGAACATTTAGTACTCCTTCTGCTTGCTGGCTGATTTACAACAGCAATACATAATTCCAGAAAACTCACCACTATGTTGTGGGACAAGCAAGAACAGAAACAAAGGGGAAAGGTATTTTATTGGTAGGAATCAGAAGATTACATAGACAGTCAATGTGCAGCATTAGCTCCTTAAATGCATCTAATTTTTGAAAGCTCACCAATACAACCCAAAAAACTCATATTTTCACTCCAATCAAAAATGCACCACTCTAGAATCAACTTTGTCACTGTATTATTGCTTCCTACTCAGTCTGACTGCCAACCAAAATTACCATTACCTTTCCAGAATCAACTGCTGGCTTCTGTACATTCTTATCAGTGGAAACACACGCTCTAATGCCCCTAACAACCGGAGATCGAGTCCCTATAAGACAGTTCAACTAATATTTGTCAGCATTCCCAAAGGGAGGCCCACAAAGGCTGTGAAAGTGAGCCACTCAAGAATTTAACTGTACTTATAATGACAAATTTTAAACAGATATTTAAATGACAAATTGCAGTGCTTATTAATTTTGCTACATGGCTTCCATGTCCCACCCATTCAACTGGCTTCTATGAACAAGATTTCAGACAGCCAAAATAGTCTCTTCAATCAAGTCATCTAGGTAAGTGCCACACATGCAAACATGAGTAAATCAATACAGAGACGATAAACACCACTCCTTCAGGAACATAGAGAACATCTGGAGCAGCAAGATGTTTTTATATATTTTGTGGGAAAAGTTTCACCGCAGCTTAAAGAAAAGTCATTGTGGATTTCACTTGCTAGTGGGCTAGCCATTCTTTTCCCTTTTCTTTACTTCCAAAGTAGCATCTCCAGCTGAACCAAAGGCTTCCCTGCAAAGCTGGTAATTCAAGGACTGCCTCGTACTTGAGGTGAGCAGCATTTCAAAAGGGACAAGTATGAGCACAATGGGGTGTTTAGCTAGAATGCATTTAGCCCTCTAAGCACTGAGGAATTGCTTTCCACAGGATCACTCAGACACAGACAACGACACAAGAACACACGGAACCCTTCAGTGCTAACCCAGAACTGCTCTTTCTCCATTTCTCATTCATGTACTCAGGAGGAGACAAAAAAAAAAAAACAAAACACAAAACAAACCACATCTCTCACAATTTACTGGAAAACAGTCAACGACGTACCTTGTCTTGCATCCAAGGGCTATGCCTAATAGCCACAGAAAGGCAGACACAGTAACAAGAGGCAGAGCAACTCCAGTATTTTGCAGCACATCTGCTCCCACTCAAGCAAAGAATCCTAAACACAACAGATGACACGCAAGTGCTCCCCACGGCACCAAAAATGCCAAGTTACAAGGAATACTAAGGGACTGGGATGACAATAAGGAATCATTAATCCTATTGTATTCACCTGCCAGCAGGAAGCTTTAACACAAACCTTACTGAAGAGCAACAAAAGCAGATCCCGAGTCACAAAAATGTTCTACCAAGCTTCACTTCACTGAAACACAAGTTACTTTCTGAGATGACAGTCACTTCCCTGAAAATTCATTTACAATTCCCACCAAGCAACTGATCAACAAAACATTTTCTTAAACATCTAAGACTATTCACATCACAAAATCCCAGAGCATAGAAATCTTAGTTGATACTGTAATACAGACAATAGTTTGTAAATCCAGTTACTTTTATCCTCCAGTGAATCAGACAGAACTTCCCATTCAAACTGCAACAGTACCTCTAAAGCCCACTGTTAAACCCTGTACATATCAAAAAATAATCATTGTCTGATTTTTCTGCTGAAACTGGCCTAGTATTTTGTTTCAGTTAACGGAGCAACTGAGCCTTCATGACCAAACCTTGCCAACATAGCCCAGCCAGAAAACCAAATCAAACTTGCTAAGAAAACACAGCAGCTACAATAAGCAACCGCCTGCAGAGTTCTCAGCTATTTACCAAAAGTCTCACAGAAATGAGACTTAGTAATTTACTGCAGCGACTTGCCTCTCATTACAAGTATAAAGTGCCAAGTACTTTAAATCAATTAAAAACGTTGCTAATTTTATACACAGAAACTCAAATATTTTACAATATACATGAATTAATATTCTAATCTCATATCTTCCCCTTTACCAGACAAGTGACTGAAGTGTAATAGCAAAACCAGGCTTCCAGAACAACCCCCAAAATACAAAGCCTCTCACACATTTTTGTGATATCCATAACTAATAAAAACTTCCTAAAGCTTGCATCCTAACTTTTGCATTTCCCATTCTGAAACTATGAAAAATATTCCTTGTATCAATTTTCCTTCCTTTTCCAAATACTTAAGGCACTTTAACAATACAATTTTCCACTTTGTTCTTTTAAAATATTTTAACACTTGAAAAAAATATATAAAGAACACTTAACATGCCAACAAAAACAGCAACATTCTGCCACAGGAAGTATTCCAAACATTCTAAATATTTTGAAAAGAAAAACAAATCTTCAGTTATCTTTAACATAAACCACTTTACATGCCCACAGCAGATTTTAGCTGCTGATTATTTTGAGATAATCCCATTGTCTCTAAGATTCCATGCTTTTTGTAAAAAAAAGTTCGTTTTAGAAAGAGTTGGTAGAAGTGGCAAAACACCCAATCCATCCATGTTAGGTCAGACAAAAACTCTCAACAAGGTAATAAAATTAATGGCTTGTGACTTCTGTATGATCTATTTTACTAACCCCCAAATTTTCCCTCAAGAAAGAGCACTAACTCCAAATGATGCTTGTCAAGATAAGAGGAAATTTATTTATCTTTTGGGGTAGTTCCACTGCAAATCACGTAGACTGAAAACTGACTAACCAAAGCACCGCAAATGAACTGTTTAAATTTCCAGTGAACAGGGGAGAGAGAGGGTGCAGAAATTTTAGTGACTTGCACCAGGGGAGGTTTAGGTTAGACATTAGAAAAAATTTCTTCACAGACAGGGTTGTCAAGCACTGGAACAGGCTGCACAGTGAAGTAGTGGAGTCCCCATCCCTGGAGGTGTTTAAAAGAAGCGTAGATGCGGTGCTGAGGGACATAGTTTAGTGGTGATCTGGCAGTGCTGGGTTAACAGTTGGTCTTGATCCAAAATATCTCTTCCAACCAAAACAGTTCTATCAGTCTATGAATAAAATCCTGTCTGTGTTTTTCAATCCTTAGGCTGCTTCCCCTACCCTGCCTCTTTACATGTCCTTGTACAAGCTCTGATTCACCACTACTCGAGGTGATCAGCAATTTTTGATCAAACTGGCCTGTATCCACTTTCGCCATCTGTGATGCAGAATAGAGAACTCAATGCTTCTACAAAGGAATAGCCAGAAGAAAGTTTTATTTGCAAAGGCAAGAAATACAAGGTCAGAAATGTGACCGCTGGCTATCCTATAGAGAAGACTGGACCTCAGTCCAGTCACAAGAAGATTGTGACCTCACACCAAAGGGGGCATAGGAGAATCAAAGAATAATTTCAGTTGGAAAAGACCTTTAAGATCATCAAGTCCAACCACTAATCTAACACTGCCAAGCCCACCACTAAACCATGCCCCTGTGTACTACATCTACACGTCTTTTGAATACCTCCAGGGATGGTAACTCAACCATTTCTCTGGGCAGCCTGTTCCAATGCTTAACAACCCTTTCAGTTGTTTTTCCCCCAATATCCAACCTAAAAGTCCCCTGGCACAACTTGAGGCCATTTCCTCTTATCCTATCACTTGTTACCAACCCTTACCTCACTACAACCTCCTTTCAGATAGCTGCAGAGAGCAATAAGGTCCCCCCTGAGCCTCCTTTCCCTCAGGCTAAGGAATCACAGTTCTTCTCCTCAGAACACTTGTTCTCTAGACCCTTCACCAGCTTTGTTGCCCTTCTCTAGATACACTCCAAAACCTCAATGTCTTTCCTGTAGTGAGGGGCATAAAAACAGTTTTCTTTAAATATTATCTGAATAGCAAATTGGCTACAACATTATGAAAAGTTAATTGGACTGTAGTACATCTTAAATATTTGGCGTTTATCTAATCCTTTCTCACATTGTTGGAATTTTTCTCCTATAAATTTCTTATTGAGCCTTCTAGAACAGTCAGGGTCTTAGGTAGAAATGCAGACACCCTTCTACTCCTTTCTAAAGGAATAAAAAAAAAAGGAGGAGAAAAGGAAAGGCATTGGAAGTAGTTATACTAAAGTTTTGTAGACCACCTTTCAGTCATCATCATGAGACTAATTCTAATGTCATCACAAGCAAAAAACAGAGCTGAAATAGTATCTTAAATTTCAAATTGCTAAGGCCAGCTCAGCTGAAAGTAATTCTGTTTCTGAAAAACCCCACTCTTGATCAGAGACCACATGCCTCTTTTAGTACTCTGAACTATACGTCAGTACAAAACATGTCACTGACTGTTGCCTGTAACAGCCCCAGGAATTCTATAAGCACTTTGCAATTATTATAGACATCCAGTATACCTTCGGGAAAAGATTTTTCTTACAAAGTATTTGTGAAGCCTTATGTATCTTAAGGCAGGTTAAGGTGCATCACTTGCTCAGAAAGACTAACACAGTGACCACTATAATCTCTACCACTGAGCGGTCTCAGGTGTTCATGATGGCTTTACCACATTAGTAGCAAGTGTCTCTCAAAATAAGCCTGCAAGAACAAGAATTTTACTTCCAGATTTGCATTCAGGATATCAGACAATTGACTGGGCACAGAAGAAACCAGTACAAGGCACAAAACAGATCCCTTAAGTCACTGGCTGTACTTTTTTATTCAGGTGTCTTAAGAGGATGGACAATCCTGCAAGCCCTTAATTCAGGGCCTGTAACTGGAATCTCTTTCACAAAGCAGTATTTGCAACACTAGGCCTTTCACCAGTATTAAACAGCATCCCATTAGCCTTCAGCACCTGCCTCGTGGAGGGAAAAGAAAAAAGTATTTTTATGCTCAGTTAGGTACAACCTACGAAAAACTGGAGCTCCTTTCATGTAAGGAAAGTCATCTACCCATGCAGATAGCACCACGCAGAGCAATTGATGCCAAAAACCACAAGCTTTAACGGAAACAACACAAGGTATATTTGTGTCCGTATCGTTTGCGAGTCAACACGCACAGCAACAACGCAGCAAACCTTAAAACATGCCAAATGAGCCGTGCTAGCTTGTTAACCGAGCAGAGCCCGCTCTCAGCCCGCCGGCATCAGCTGCTCACACCAAGTTCTCCGCAGGGGGAT
>VZZY01001094.1:0-19163 GCA_013400335.1 Eurystomus gularis | reverse complement strand
CTGCCTGCCTGGCCCGCGCCCTCCCGGTGCGGCCTGGGGACAGGTGCCCAGCGCACCCCCGCTGTGCGGAGCGGGGCGCCCACGGAGCAGCACCCACAGAATCACAGAACGGCAGGGGCTGGAAGGGACCTCTGGAGATCATCCAGCCCAACCCCCCTGCCGAAGCAGGTTCATCTAGGCAAGGTCACACAGGAACACATCCGAACGGATCTTGAAGGTCTCCAGAGAAGGAGACTCCACAACCTCCCTGGGCAGCCTGTTCCAGTGCTCCATCACCCTCACGGTAAAGAAGTTTCGCCCCATGTCGAGGTGCAAATTCCTGTGTTCCAGTTTGTGCCCATTTCCCCTCATCCTCTTACAGGGCACCACTGAAATGAGACTGATGGCTCCATCTTTCTGACACCTACCCTTCAGATATTTATAAACATTGACCCACGCAGGGTACCCACGCAGCCACACTCAGGCTGGTGCTTGCAGGCAGTGACTGGTGTGACAAGCTGGCTGCTTTCAGCCCCTTACAGGGGCATCCCCCTGCAGCGCGCGGCTCTGCGAGGCAGCGACACTGGCGTGTCCAAGCAGGCCCAGCAGCACAGCGGTGCTCCTGCACAGCACTGCTTTGTGCGCTGTGGGCACGCACGCACAGAGCAGGCCCTGTGCCACACTACATACAGCCAGAGAGAAGTAGCCTGCACCGTGGTGCAATGACCAGCGCAGGGTCTTGCCTGGCCAAACAGTGAAACACACCCACGTGTGAAGCTGTGTGGTGCCCACCCCTGAGCTACGATGGCGGTGACACAGGACCTCACACACAGCTTGCCACACCACGCAGCAGCCCGCAGGCACTCCTGAGCACCCTATCTCCCCTGCAGCATACAGCAACGCAGAAACATTTTGGTTTCCCTACGCGCGCAGAAACACATCAGCCCAATATGGCAACAACAGCCCATCCCCTTCAACACAGGGTATGGCAAAGCCACACAACCTGCTCGATGGGCTTTCAGGCTCTGCAGCTCTCCCCAAACACCCGCTGCTCTGCAAAGTACATTCTTCTGTACCGCGTGGTAGCGAGTAGTGCCCCCTGCGCCTTACCCACACCAGATCACGTACAACATAGTGCAAACACAAGAGCAAGCTCAACGCCACTACAATCGTAACAGATCAATCTACACACAGAGGTGTGTACAATTGAAAATCACCACAAAGCAAAGAAAAAGCAATATAAAAATACCCCTAAACCACAGCATGGTATCATACAGCACAAGAGGACGGTTGCTGCAGTAGAAATAAGCACTCCGCCAGCTGAGATTAGCATTCAGAAAGGCAGTCCCCACCCTGGGCTGCACAACACAGCCAAATGATAGTACCAGAGAAGCTGCACTGGAGGTGGGCCAGGACAGCCTAAGCTGGAGGTTAAAGTGAATTGTGAAGTTTTCAGATGGGATGGCGATGGAGCCACATCAACTCCAGCAAGCAGATAGTTTATGGCTGGTTCCTTCGGAGCAGGCACGGGTGGAGCATGGGCCTGCCGCAGTGGTCGGTAATTCCTCCTTTCCTTTTCAAATCCACCAGCCTGCAGCATTTCAGAGTAAAACAGAGGAAAAGAAAAATCTATTAAACCATACCTAGAACTGTTTTCCCTGGGTATGTATGTGCGTTTGCATGTGCAAGTGCACAAATGTGCATCCCATATGCTTTGAACCAGAAAACTGACTTTTTTTTTCCCCTCCAGAGCAAAGAGGTAATGCAAAGGAACAGCAATATTCTGTTTCTTCAGGAAGCACCATGGGTAAGGCAGCACAGCTTGCAGGCGGGAAACACCCCCAGGGTGGGTAGGGCAGTGCTGGGTGTGCTAGAGGCAGCTGAAAGGTTCCCTGGAGTCAGCCCCTGTGGCCATCCCAGACCCACCGCTGGGTCCCTGCTGGCTCAGCCCCAAGCCAGCTCACCGCTGGCTCCCAACAGTGGAGCAGGGCCCAGTGGTCTCTTGAGGGTCAGCCACACTGTAAAGCGTTCCTCAGACTAAACAATTATTCCTCCCAGCTGCTGAAGGGACCACCATGTCAGCTAGGCTGTGGAAATGGTTCCCGTGAAAAATAATCAAGGAGCGGAAAAAGGGAAGACTTGGTATAATTCCTAGTGATTTCATCAGCTAGGTTTGTAAGGAGGGAACAGCAGAAGTACCTGGGGCAGGAAGGCAAACAGCTCCTCACACCTTCCTTTGCTCTTGGGAAACGATAAGGGGGAGCAATCCCATGCAGCAGCCTTCTGAGTCAGTGGGAACAGGAGGCAGAAGTTCAGGGCACTCCTCTCTCAGCTGCTGACGTGCTGGTGGGAAGCCTGCATCCCTGTGCTTATATGGCTTTGGCTACAGAGCACAGGGGTTTTTAGGTTAATAATTGACTGTGAACATAAAGGCTTTGCTCTCTCGCTCTCTCTCTCCCTTTCCTCCTCTCTCTGTTCACTAGAAACAGGAATAAACATATTCAGGAAAAAGCGTGGTATGATTTTTTTTCCCTCAAGTTCTGAAAAGCACAAGTGATATGCGCTGTAACCGGAGCTGGATGGAGCTTGTTGCCAGAGATAGTGTCTTGTGTTAGACCAACTGATAGTTCTGAAAAAAATTAAAACCATTTTGGCCCCAATGCCATACCTGAAGCATAAGCAGCAGTTTTCAAAGTGTCTATGGTTACACTATAAAGACCTGTAGTTCTTTCAGAAAGGAAGAAAAGGTTTTCTGTAAATGTGCATGCTAACTGTCTTACAGAAACTGAGACTGTATTTAATTATCAGGCATCAACAAGAGGTAGGGAGGAAAGGTTACAGAGGAATCACCAGTGTGTTTACTGTTTGAAAGTTATTCCTGGTATTGCAAATGAGACTTTATTGTGTTCTGGGTGCACTACACAATTGTTTACACTGAAACAGTCTGAAAGTCTTTGAAGCCATCGGGTAACAATTAACACCTACATATCAAGGTTTCACCTGTAACTATCTCTGGGTCTTCAGTCTGCACAACCTTCTGAAAAGAAACCCTTTCCTTTATCAGAGAGCTGGCTGTGGTATTTTCCTTCTTGGGTAGGGAGCAAGAAGGACACAGCAATTTTTTCCAAAAACAAGCTCCTCCAGTGCAGCTAACAGTGCAGCAAGAAAAGCCATCATATTGGCACAACTGAGAAGACAAGTATGGGAAGACTGTGGGTGTTGAACTGGAATTCCCATAAAACACTTCTTAAGAAACTACAGCCTGAGTTGTAATAGGGTCAAAGAGAGCTGAAGGTGATTTATACTTATCAGATCTCTACATCTTTTGCTCCTGCATGGGATCAACAGGAATTATTACCAAAAATACTCTGTGGGGGAAAAAAAACAAAACGTGAATCTTTGAGAGCTGAAGATTTCCAAACACCAAAGCAGCTGCAGAATCACACACACCTCTCTTTGTTGGGCACACAAAACTTCTAAGAACCGGCTCATCAGTATCATCCTTATGCCCACTTTACTCAGAGTAAAATACAAGAACTTTTTAAACTGGCTAACGATGAGGTCTTGTTTTTACTATACTGTTGTGCATTGAAGAGGGCTGCCTGCTTGGTTCTTGTCTAGAAATCTAAACCATATTTCATTCTAAGGAGAACATCATCCAGATAATGCAGTAAGCAGCATAAACTGGCTTTGCCCCCCAGAGGAGGAATTCTGCTTCCTCTCTGCCCCAGCTGTTCGCTCCCATCCACTCCCTCTCATGTGCCAGCATGCACAGTTGTAGGTCTGTACACTGAGATGCTGTGGAAATTAATTTTTTTTGCCTTTCAGCCACAGCTTTCAGACACAGCAATTCTGCAGAAGCTGGAAAATCAGGAGAAATCTGAACTCAGTTCCATAACAGGGTTAAAAGGCCCAAGGGAGGGCATAGCACAGCAAGAGGACACCCTTTTTCTTTTGGTTTATACCAACTTGCAGTGCTTAGCAGGCAGTCTAGTTACAAGAGTTTCAGACACAAATACATATCCATGAAGCAATACGCATAACAATCATGTATCAGTTTCACAAGAGGGGGTGAGCTGATTTAACAGCTCATTGTCACGGCTGGATACTACTGTTGTCTTTCTCCCCTCCTATCGCCCTTTCCCACCTGATGCCTCTTGGATGTCTCCATGAGCCATTTCAACTCATAAGTCTGGTAGAAAAACAATACGGAAAAAAGGAAAGGATTGTTTTCTTCTTGGTTGTCAAGCTAAGGCTGCTCAGGGGAGGATCCAACACAGCCCAGAGCAGGCTGGAGGGTGAAGGCAGGGCCCCACGGCTGGGAGCAGGAATGGGAATGGACAAGACTTCCACTTTCATCAACTTCAGTATGGCATTTGCCCAAGCAACTGCCTTAGTTAATCTATTGCACTTTTCATGTCGCTTTGTACTACAGCTGACTTGTCTGGCACCCGCTCTGGTTCTGCTCCACACAGGCTGTGGGCTGTTGGGAGCATGCACTCAGCTCCCGAGCTCCTGAGCACCAAATCAGAAACTCTACAGCCACAAGATAAGATGCTGACCAGGTATAAGCTCACTTTACACTATCATCATCACTTGTGTGAGAGCAGCTCTCCACATGAAAGCGTAGGGCTTCAATCATATCTGCGTTGTTTTGCTGGACAGCGATGTGGTCACATCTCCGTGCCTTACTGAAGTGCTGGGGCCTGAGTTGTGGGCCCCAAGTTGGAGTTGACCTGTGAATGAGTCACAACCTAGCAGAATGTTTTGGTTTTCCTATTGGCTTCATGTTCCAGAGGCAGAACCTGGCCCACCTGTGTCTCTGGCTCTGCCCTCACCCAGGTGGTTGTGGTTGGGGTGGTGGGTGAGGAGCTGATTAACCAGGAGCTGATCAGTTGGAGGAGCTTCCTGTTGGGTGTGGCTCCTGTTGGGGCTGGTTGTATCTTGCTGAGCTCTCTGGGTGATGTCCTTCCATGTGAAGAGCCACTGAGGGAGTCACCTCTGTCTGTTGTGTCCAGCAGGTGATGCTGGCACCACAGTGGGCAGCGGAGAAGCTGGGCCCACAGGACTTTGTGGCAGAACTGTGTGAAAGAAGTCTTCTGAGGGGATGTTGCTGAGTTCATTGTTGGCCTGTGTGATCAGGCAACTGATGGCAGCATAAAATGATGATGGTTGAACCAGTATAACACTTATCCAGGTCATGTTGGTACTGCTGGGAGTCTCCCGCTGTACAGATATTGTACCAGTAATGCAGCTCCACTAGCATCTCTGCTTTCCCTCCTGGCCTTTTGCACTGTGGTGCTGCATTAGCCCAATGCCAGCCAGAGGACTAGAATTTAAGACTTCTGAACTCATATTTTTCCAATTTGAACAACTATTACAGTTTCCCTGTTATAACTGGAAATTGCAGTAAGGATAATTGACTCTTCACTTTTACATCTATGAGGTTTTATCTGAAGAAGATCCCCAAAGAGTCAGCAAACATCAGTGGGGATTCGCAAGTGTTGTGCCAGCAGACACGAACTGGTTAAGCAACTTGCCTAAAAACACAAAGGGATTTTCACTAGTTCTGCTGCTAACAAGACAACACAAGTTTTGACCTTTTATTTTTGGCTCTGAGCAGTGCCTCTTTCGTACAATATCACCCATTAGGCATTTAACTATTTGACATCAGTAGCCAGGGCTGCCAAAGAAGATGCTCTTAGAGCACTGTTGGCTCAGTGTCTTTCCTACTGTTAATAAACCATGTAAAAGGAGTAGAATCATAAAGGTTGGAAAAGACCTCTAAGATCAAGTCCAATTGTCAACCCAACACTACCGTGACCACTAGACTATGTCCTGAAATGCCACATCTAGATGTTTTTGAACACCTCCAGGGATGGTGGCTCCACCACTTCCCTGGACAGCCTGTTCCAATGCTTAATCACTCTTTCAGTAAAGAATTTTTTTCTAATACCCAGTCTAAACCTCCCCTGGTGCAACTTGAGGCCATTTCCTCTCATCCTATCACTAGTTACTTGGGAGAAGAGACCAACACCCCCCTCTCTACAACCTCCTTTCAGGTAGTTGTGGAGAATACAGTCAATCGGAGTTCAGGTCCATTCCAAAGGTCCTAAAAGAACATTCACAAGTTATTATTACAGGTATGTTTTGTTTCTGGGCTTCAAACTGGAATGATTTGGGGTATAGAGTTGAACAAGATGAAGAGAAAAAACTTTATCATTTAAATCAATTTCATAATCCTTGGAGATCTGATTTATGATTTTTCAAACTTTTTTTCTGTTAACACAGTAGAATGTATTTGTTTGCTACTTACTGAATGTTGTTACCAGTAAACCCTTCAATTACTAAAGGCAAAAAAGGTCATAATTCCTGCTGTTTATATTTTGCATTTCTCCCAGCTTGGATAATGAAAATCAATAAAACCACTTTCACTGCCACGTCTCAGTGGTACAATGTTGGTGAATAAAGGGAAAGCAAACTAACAAACATTCTTGGGAACTGCAGTAGAATTTTTAAAAATACAAGAATATAACAATATAAGAAAGTCTGCTTGCAATCTATATAAAATCAGATTCTTGCAAAAGTTTAATTTGAGCCTAATTTAAAGTTGAAATAACAAATAAAGGAATGTAAGACAGACTTGCAAAGCAAGATGATTCTCAGTTTCCATTTGTGATGCCACCCTTAGTTCAGCTTGGCTCTTTCTGCTCATATAACTATATTGATTTAGCTCAACAAAGAAAATTTTTTAAGTATCTATGTTCTATAAGGATCTGAAAGAAGAGTGCACTTCAATAGCCAGTACGATACCGGCTATAATGTCAAAATAAAAGTGTGGAACCAGATGGGAGAAATCCAGTTTCTGTCAGTCTAGGTGGAATCACATCTCTCCTTCCCCCTTCAGATGAGAAGGGGTCCCTTCTCCCTGCTGCCACTCCAGAAACGGCGAGGCAGGGCTGGCAGAGCCCTCTCCTTGGCTGGGGCGGCCAGCAGGGCTGTAACAACCTGTGCGTCTTCCCAGGCTGTGCTGGCAGCAGGTACACCTGCCAATATCTGCATGCTGGTAGAAGAAAAGGCTGAGCGCACAGGAGCTGAACACTGAGGGTCAAACGCCACCCTGCAGTGTGGAAAGGAATGTTTTGCTCACAATTGGATAATTACTTATTTACAGTTAATTAAGCATAAGAGCTGTTGATAACACGCTCTGTTTACCGTGGGGGCAGAAGACGGCTCAGTCTAAATAGGTCCAAAGGATATTAACGTTCTTAAAAGTTTGGCAGGTGCAGAAATTAGTCCCTCAAAAAAAACAAAGGTAATTTAGAGAAATCCAGAGAGGAAGGAAAATCTAAATAAAGCCCCAGGGGGGTTTATGTATAAAAGTTGTATGTTTAAAGATTTTTTTAAATGGTCCTCAGCCACAAAGTTACATAAACACCTTAGTGATACAATTGCTAGGTTTACAGAAAAAGAAAGTGAAGAATTTTGAAGCTAACTTGAAGGCATAGGGGGATATAATCCTAGATTTCTTATTCTGTTCACATATCTCAAAAAAATCTTATTTACTGTTGTTTTAACTTCAACTGCTGAAGTCTGCTTCACTCCAATCTCAGCCTAATTTTGTGGGAAGGGTGATTTAGTGGTCCATGACCAACACTAAGGTCCCATTTATCACTTCATCAGAGTTTCATACTTGTTCCATCTGTGGTAAACCTTGGCCAGGACCAACTGCTGTTACAGGACGGCATGATGTTTCCCCAGGACATCCAGGAAGGGAGTAAGGTGCCCCTCTGCTCTGCGACAGCACGGGAAAACACAGCGCTTTGTGGAAGAGATGTCTTGTGTTAGCGAATGTTATCAGGCGGTGAGATGGTAGAGAGCCTGCCCAGCCCTAGTCTATCCCTGACTCTCCATTGTAAGACTAAACTATGAACTGTAGATTTCTTTATTAACCCTGTGATAATGTCGGCTGTTTACTATCGCCTGGCATTTGGACCCAGCCACTCCTCCATGATGATCCTGCTCAGTGTACAAACAGAGTATATGGTAAATTGAGGTTATGCAGAAGCATATAGGCTGCCCTGAAAATCAGTCAGGCTTAACTTTTTCCTCATGGAGATTTTTTGACAAAAATATTTAGCAGTTATTCATGAGGGATTCTCTTTTGAGCTAGAGAGGAAATCAAAGCTCCCGCCCTTTTACTACATCACCGACCAAGGAGATTCAGGTTAAGATCCTGAGGTCTGTCAGATTAGTTCTGATACAGAGCACTGTGTGTTAAATACATGTCAAGTAGAGCCCATGTCCATGGGATGCTTTCATGCCATGTCACAGCTTTGCAGTGGTGACTTGCTCTCCTGACCATGAGGCTGGACAATATCACCCCTCCTCAGGAGGGTGCTGCTAGCTCCAAAGGACAGCCTGCAGCTGCTGCACAGCGGAGCGCTGCATTTGCTTATTGGTCTGAGCAACTGGGATGTTAGACTGACTCTCTGTTCTTCCCACCCTAAGGCTACTCCTGTAGCAATGCGATTTGTTCATCCCTCCTTGCTCAAAGCTGCGCCTAAAGTCACAATATGGCCTTTGATTATCTGAGAGAACAAAGCAAGTTTTCAGGGGCCACCACTATTTCTGTTTAATAGTATGTAATTTCCAGATTCTGTTTACTTCTGGATTTTAGCACTGATTTCTTTTACTTTGGATTTCACTGGTTGTTTTGTTTGCAGCCATTGTTTGTGGCTGCTAACAGCAACAGCTATATTTGCTGTAACCTGGCCAGTACACACAGTTTTAATTAATACATGTGATTTAAAAAATGGCTATTTTAGCACAAAATCAATGAAAAGACCATTTACATCACAGCAGAAGCTACAGGTTTTTAAAGAGATTCTTACCAATTCTCAGTTTTCTGTTTACTTTCTTTCGCCTTCTCCCTTTCTTCCTTCAGGCTATTTCATACTAGCCAGTAATATGAGCTACAGATGCCAAAGGTTTTTACCCATTCATTCCCCAAAGCTGAAGGATTTGCTCTAAACATGGAAAAGCTGTGGGTTCCAAAGCCAGAGCAGCCTGGGGGAAACTCAGAGAGGAAATTTCAGTCCCCAGGATCACAAATCAATCTCTCTAGCAACACGGCAGGGAGGAGAGAGGACTCAGTGGAGAGGGATGCTGTGCCTGCTGCCAGCTGCACTACCTTCAGCAGCTGAGGGAGGAGGGTGTATAAGTGGCTGCTCCCCTCCCTTGACCACAAAGCATTTACTTAAAATGGATGCCAGAAGGAGGATTAGAGCAGAGCCCTCCCTCCTCTCCTTTGTTCAGGAGGAGGAAGGGAGCATAAACCCTTGGTTACTGGAGTCTGGGCCCACCTAGTAGTCCAGTCTACTCCTATTTGCCTTCCCATCATACTTTGCCATTGCTATTGAAAAGGATTGCCGATGTTCCAGGAATGGCATTGTGCTTTGCAGGAGTATCAGTGTCTCCAGACTGCTCCATAAATTGTATTGTGCTTATGTGGATGGTGCCTAACAAAGCAATCTGGGTCAGGCATGCTAAGCACCCCGCCTTTCCTTTAATGTTTTACCAAAGACGCTCCCTCACATGATCCTTTTTCCAGATGGTCCCTAATCCTTGTACATATCCAAAATCCTCCAGCTATGATTTCTTGATCTCCTCAGTGACGGATATTTTTCTTTAGTGTATACAGTGCATAATGTGCTTTCTGCTTCTACAGAACTTCACAGTATTTCCCAACAGTATTTCAAAATCTTCATTCTTTTCCACTGTATTCCAGCTTTCACACCTAAGGCAACAGCTGAGCACCAGTGAGCCAAGCCAACAGCATATCCGTCTGGCTCATGGTAACTGATACACACCTTTCTTTCCAAGAAGCAATTCACTCATGCAGATGTTTTCTCCAGATGTTTCTGGAATAATCCCAAATTAATTGAAGGGGAAATCTAAACAACAGCAATGTTCTCACCCTCTACCATCATAATCAGCTTCTGCTGATGAAACCTCCATGCCCCATACACCATTTTTCTCCCCATTCCCTCCTTTATTTTTAACCCTAGTGCAGAACTCCTGCAGCCCAAGCATTCCCTATCCCTTCATTACTAGATATGGAAAGGGTGGCCTTCACACATCAATGGGGATTTCAGCTGCCTCTGAAGTGTGGGAATCTGCTTCCTCTGGCTCCAGCTGGGCCGCAGTAACCAGCACAGACATGCCTTTCTGACTCTGCAGCACAATGCTCTCTTCTGAGCTTCTCACCCTCAGCTGGGGCCCCAGTTGAGGTGGCAACCTATTATCATTAGGATGAGTAATAGAACATGTACTACTGAGATAGTTGGTGCTCTCAGGGCTGATTTTGGATGGAACATGGCCAGTAGGCAGAAGAGGCCTTTTCCAGCCATCGTATTCAGTGCTCTGAATGACAGATTAATCTTCCTATAAAAAAAGTTTTCTAGCAGTAGTTAAAACTTTCCCTTATTTTCTCTAGGGCTAGGATTTGGCTCTACACATGTACAACTAACTACTCAGCATTCTGGCTGCAAAGTGTATTTTGTTGCTATTTGTGTGGTATTCAATATCCTGTCTTTTATATTCTTGCCGCCTTCCCCTTTCTTTCTAAGGTGCCCAGTAACATATTCTCCTAACAAGTGTATAATTATTTAGTTATTGCTCTGTTTTATCATTGCATTGTTGGTAATTGCTCAATATTGCAAGTGATTTATTAGTAATTGCAGAGTCTTTCAGATCTGTCTTCAGCAGTAGAACAAATAGCACCTTGCATCAACAGACATCAAAGTCTTCAAGAGGGATTTTTCTTTAATGATCTTTTTTAAACTGTCTTTCCTACTGCAGCCCTGAGGGCTAGAGTTTCTTTCTCTCTTTAAACAACATCTCAAAATTTCACTCCCGCCCTGCTGTGGAAAAATACATTACATCAGTCTTTGAATAGGGATTTATTCTGTAGTCCAGTTATCTTCTTGTAGTTTCATCTGCTTCTGATAGGATTTTACTCTGGTGATATAGATGTATATATACATGTAACTCCTCAGCCACTGTGTAACTCCTCAGCCACTCAAATTCTTCTCAGAGCTTTTTGACAATAATTAAATTGCAAGTGGTTTTGAGATACGCCTCTCATTTGGGCCTTCCCGTACTGACTTCAGCAGGGATTCGCAGGTGGAACAGACGAGAATTCCACTTCCCTCTCATTAATGCATGCCTTCTGGTCACACCTTGCCAGCCTGTGTGTAAACCCTCAGTCATTTTATCACACTCTTCCTCCTAAGGGATTTCTCAGCTTTCCACTAGTTACAGCAACAAACTCAGGCCGCCTAAGCTTGGCTGTGTGGCAAACAGGAAAAGATTTTCCAGCTTGTCTCAGAGTGCCTGGCGCTGTGCCTTGAGGTTCCTCTGCCTGCCACTTACTGCTGGGGCTTCTCCCTGCCACCAGAGCCTGCTGGGAGCTCGGCTCTGACTTCCACCAGGTGAACACAGAGCTAGCAGGCAAGACATCACCGGCTCAACAGTTTACATTCAGCCTCTCTTTGCTCACATCCCTCCTAACCCCACCTCCCCCTCTCCCAAGCCTTTCAGCATGAGCTGGCAGCTAGCATGAAGAGGCTGCCCAAGCCAGCCCATCCCTGAAGAGCCACGTGTTTTATGGAAGACAGGAGGAGCTCAGGGACACCCTGTAGTGTCCCATCATTCAGGGTTACCCATGATTAATAGACATGCAGTCCATGGCTTGATTTATACCTGAAACACAAACTTCTGGCCATGCTGGGAAGAAGGCTGTTTTGAAGGTTCGGAGGTGGACAGAAGAAATTAACCCTTCCCTAATCACATGACTGTGCAGCAGTACCTTATTTCTGCCTGTTAGTAAGTGTGGTTGGCTTCAGCAAAACACATAAGCACAAGGACAGACAAAAGAGGAGAAACCTCAGCCATGTCTGCTAGGTACCTGAGGACTTCCGAGACCTGAATAAACAGTTCACTTTTCTAACCTACTGGGCACCAGTCCATAGTGTGGCATCTATCTGTAGCTGCACGTTCAGGGCTTTCTTGAGTTATTGCCTTGTAGGACTATCAAGTACCTAATATACCAGCTACATAATCCCACAGCTGTAAAGAAATAGATCCAAGACATGAATACTTCTACCAACAGCTTTCCCCCTTGTTCCAGTAGCAAACTGATCTTTCCTTTGCTGGGAAAGAAAATTGTTTCCTGTTGAAGTCACTGACTTCAAATGGGAGCTGGGTTTGTCAGGTACTCTTCCAAAACTTCCTTTGCAGAGGTTCCCACACTGCTGACTCACCATATGTCTGCTGGGGACAAACTTGCCCCAAGTCAGCACCTGCAAGGCTTACAGAGGTGGCAAGGGACCAAAACCAGACACTTGGGAAGAGAGGGGAAGAAAAAAAAGAAATCATAACAGTAATAATCCACAAAGTAAACCTACCCTCCATTTTATTAAGTTACCTTTGAGACAAACAAAATATTACCTTTGCTATCATTTAATCATGATGAGAAAGAGGAATCTGAAATCTGGGTGCAAAGTGCAAGTAATGTTCTTGTTAGCTACATGCAAAGCCAAAAGGATTTTCAGAAAATAAAGCAAGATTGTATCTGTTTAGACAACGTAATGTATTTACCAAGTGCTGGATCTGTTTAAAAAACAGAAAAAACAGCCCTTATGGTTCTAGTCAATGCAAAGCTAATGCCAGAGGCCATAGTATTGATATTTAAAATAAGACACTGTTTAGTAATAAGTAATATTTTTCAGCTGTAATTATTTTGCCTCAACATATTTACACACATTGCAGAGATCAATAAGGATCAAAAATACATTTTTACACATGATTTAGATATATCTAAGCAGTAATTAAGTGACACAGAAATTTAAGCAAATATTGTTTAGTGTTCTCCATTAACATCAAGCTCCTTACTTCCTCTTCTTTAACCTCACAAGAGAGGAGCCTGGTTTTCAGAAACCTCAAAGCCAGATACACTGGCCAAATTTTGGGAAGCACAAGTGTCTATCTACCACTTCCCTAAAGTAGCTCAATTTGGTTTTCCTTGAGGCTTGAAAATCTCCGCGATTTTTACCAGGGATGAGAGCATTACCCTCTGAAACTCAGCTGTTAAAGCCCACCCCCCTACCCCCCCCCAGTACCCTTTGCCATTATCTGTGCACATAATTACAAACCCAGAGCGGAAGCTTTCAGGTTGGCTTTAAGAACAGCTTCTCACCCCTCCAGAACTTCTATTAAATGGATAGCAGAATGCTCTTTTTTGCCCTCTGCTAGGCTTTGGGAATGAAATACACCCACTAATTCCATAAGGAAAAAAGCAAGCAAACAAACAAACACATGCTGATTTCTTTAGCTTGCTGTTTCAACAGCTCATTCGTATTTTTTAAAATAGATTATGATCTGGCCATACTAATTTTGTTTGTATTTTGATTCATCATTAAATAACTTTGAACACAGAATAATCATTACTAATGCTATGAAATAGCATTACTGGTGTTTTTAGATGCTTTTCAATTAGTGCAACAAAGCGTGAAATTTCTTATTTTTATTGTATCTGGCCCATGAAATCTTTCACTCTTTCTCCATGATTTCTATAGTATGGATTTTTCATTATAAGGTTAACAGTTTTTCATCTGTTTCCACACAATTTCCTGCAGCAGTTACAATTTTGGCTCTGAAGTTAATTTTATGGTCACATGAAAGCCTGTTCCTGCAAGGTCTGTGTGCTTTTGGCAAGGGGCTGAACACTTCCCTACTCAGCAGGAGGCCTGGGGCTTTTACAAGGTAATGTAGAATTAAGGAGTAATTTGGGGAGAATGTTTAATGGTGTTTTGTGGTAGCAAAAGGCATTCCAGCAGTGCCGGCGAGCAGCGAGCCGCCAGAGCAGGGTGCGCCCAAGAGCTGCCGCCATCTTTGCAATGCCGCGCTGCTGCTCCAAGAGCCTCTGCACCCTGGGCTTTGAGTCAAAGCTGCTTCTTCCAGCAGCCAAATCACCTTCGTACCACTCTGCCCGCCAGTTTGATTTCCTAGTCCGTGAAGGCAAAATGTGAGATGGGTCCTGGGCCACGGGCAGGCCAGGTTTGAGGCAGCCCCATCAGATCGGCAGCACACGGCCACGAAGTTCCACAGCAGGTAGGCTGTGGGGCAGGTGCCAGGCGGGCACCTGCCGCCTCTCCCCAGCACAGGCCTGCACCGCTCGGCTCCCTGGCTGCCTCAGCAACGCTTGTCAATCAGAAACAGCTTTTAGCTTCAAAACTGGACCCTGCAGGGTGGAAACCACTGGCAGAGACAGGCAGAGACAAAGCCTCTGTTGCCATTTCGAGAGTCAGGAACACCCTCCAGCCAAGAGCGAGCTTCTCCAGCAGCCTCCAGCCAGCTGCGGGGCTCAGGTAATGATTTGCATTCATGTGAGTGCAGCAGGGATGGGAGCTCAGGCAGCAGAGACACAAGAGGGGCTTTCTGCACTTTCCCCCACAGGACTTTAAGGAGGCTGACTTGGATTTTTTTGAACTTTCCAGGCTGACAGTGAGAAATCAGCTTAGGAGAGCCCCAAAGCATGGAAAATTCCAGCTCTGTCTGCAGTTTTGTTCAAGTTCAGGCTGTTTGAGAGCACAGGATTCTTTTTTCACCGAAAATTTTGCAACTTCAGTTACAACAGCTGTTACCAAGCAACCGACATAAACGAGAACAGTTTGAGTCAATGAAGTAGACAGTTTATTCGAGTTGCTTGGTGCCCAAATACCATAATCATGAGAACAGCATTCAATGAAATAATAAATAGTACAAGAGAGGCAAGGAGACAGAGCAAGGAATGGATGAAACAAAGCAAGCCTAACTGCAAGAGGTGATACAAGGTGGGAAACCAAAAGCTTGTGTATAACAGCAGGAACAGGAAGGGCAGGAGACGTGGAGGTCAGAGAGCAGCAAAATAACTTGGCAAATAATGGGAGCCCTGAGAAGCTGCTAAGCCAAGCAATGTGTGGCACCCTGGGGCAATGGTCCTTTGTCCCAGCTTTCTCCTCTGCTTTTCCTCTGATATTCTGAGACAGCAGCACTACAAATGTGTTCAGCTCCGTGGTGAGAAAGTTTATCTGGAGCATATGGCAAGGTCAATGGATATTAGAGCTGAAGCGTTGCCCTGCTGTCATGACCAGTGTAGTACATAAAGCCCATTACCTGATGCTGGAGTGGCTCCAGCACTAAAGAGATGCCTCTCCCAGCCATTTGCCTCAGGATTGGGATCTCTTGTTGCCTAGTGGCTGGGTTAATAACGGTGTTATGGGAGAAAGGATTAGGGTTACAGCTGTGGGATCGATAGATCAGAGACAGGTACAATTTAATATTTGAGAATACCATTAATTGAACACTGTGTCATGCTTTGGATCCCCACACTTCAAAAAAAAACTGTTAAAAACTGCACAGACTCTAGAAGAGAGCTCAGAAGAACTTCTGCAATATAAAGCCTGTGTTGTTCCCAGAGACCACATAAACTCATTTCACAGAAGAGGCTGGACCATGGTGGTCCAGCACAGATGTGGCAAAGACACAGAAGAGACTGCTCTTTAATTGAGCTGGAAAAAAGTATAACAGGATCCAGTGGGCAGAAGCTTCACCACGTTACCCATGAAATGCCGATAAAATAAAATAATGATTTATCCATTAAACTTCAGCTCTCCTAATGGAATACATTACAGTAAAGTCAGTTTTGTGTTAGAAACCCGTAGGTGTTGTATTAGGAGGTTTCTCATGCGGTGCATCACCGTAGGGAGTACACTTCAGAGACTGATGACATTATTTAATTATGCCAATGTGTCATTGTGTTCTCCAAATTACCTGAACAGGGTATTAATGCTCTGCCTCCCTGCATAGGAAGTTATGCATGGGAAACAGCACAGTTCAGAGCACAAGGGCAACTGCAAACAAACATTTTTAGCAGCACTGCTTAGAAAAAGGGTGTTGATGAGCAGTGATTAAGCACACAAACAATCAGAATGTAATGATTAGAGATTTAGAAACAATACATAAAAAGAACAGAAAAAAATTTCTATTTTGCATGCTGCAAAATCTGAAAGATAAAGAACTTCTCTATTATATTTTTCAGGTTTTTAATGTCAGCTGCAACAATTGAAACATGTTATGGAAGTGGTTTAGGTTTTTCTAATTTATCTGACAATTTCAGAGGGAAACATGTTTTTGTAGTCATTAAGATTTTTGAAGTATTCATGTAATGCCAGTCAGGTAATTTGTGGTCCTTGAATTTTTTGTTGAAATTTGAATTGATTCAGCTGGGTTTGCAATATAATATTTTGAATAATTTAAAACCACCCACTTGAAGATTTTACATCAGGCTACTCTCTTTTTATAAAGAATTTCCAGATCAATGGCTCACATGTTACAAGCTTTAATAGATTTCTTAGTGCTATTCCTTATAGCATGGTCTGCTCTCAAGAGATCCTTGGGAAGAAGAGCTTAACCACAAAGTTGTCCTGACATACATAGCTTGTGAACAATCTGGAGCCTGAAGCTTAGAGAATCTCTGAAAGAAAGGTACTACACCAATCTGATATTTTTGCTGAAGCTACTAAAGAAAACTGTGCCAGAAAAGTAGTACTGGTCAGCACTATGCAGTCTCAGGAGCTTTAACCTCATTGTTAAGTTTTGAAGGGAA
Source organism: Eurystomus gularis (assembly GCA_013400335.1). Taxonomy (NCBI): domain Eukaryota; kingdom Metazoa; phylum Chordata; class Aves; order Coraciiformes; family Coraciidae; genus Eurystomus; species Eurystomus gularis. The sequence goes on along the minus strand of VZZY01001094.1, from coordinate 2,473 downwards.
ATTTCTATTAAGATATGTCCATTTCCATAGCAGGGAATGCAGTGTTGTAATCATCTGCCCCATCTCTGCTCCCTTCAGGTCCATTACAGCATTTAGAACTATTTCTTCTTTTATTGCTTCTTGCATTTCTGGTAGAGGCAAAAGCTTATGAAACCACAGGGATAGCTCTGAAAATGAAGTATTCTTTTGTGATTGATGGTATATAGTATCCCTGATCCAGGGGGTGTATTTGAAATATCGTCAGGTTACTTTCTTTCCTTGAGTTAGTCACAGTTTTATGGTCCTAACCTCACAGCTATTGTAAACTTCTCCCTTGTTGGCTGGCAAGCTCAACTTAAGATAAGACTGCAAATGGGCAAAACTGGATCTTGTGGTACTTAATACCATGTGTAAAGCCTAGCAGACAAACATTTCAGTTTTTGTTAAAAAAACAAGCAAATAAGACGTGAAAGGGTGAGGGCCAGAGACTTAAGTCACATGTTTTTACTGCGCTGTAAAGGCTCAGAATCCAAAACAACTTTTTTTTTTTTTTTTCCAATTTGAATTTTAAGACATTTTCCATTTCTCAGGATCACCTTGCTCAACTTTATAGAGTTGTAGCATTCAGGCTAAGGGCTTTCTGGCTTGCTTTTTTTCCCTTTTTTTTTCTTTTTTAACTTGTGCATTGTTTCAAGAGAGTCATCATTTCAAGAAAGTCAGACAAAATAATGAGTTACTATAGTAAGTGGAGATTTAAAATAAACAAATTTATTTATGCATGCCTAGGTGACAGCTAAAGGCTTTGCTGTGGGACGGTGTAAAGGAACAACACCATCAGCAGTGCATTTACATCTGCCTCCTCTCTGCTAACAGTTGGAATCAACCTTTGCCAAGATACATGACCCTTCTCGCCCTTCTTCAACTTTAGTCCTAGAGTAAAAGTCAGTGAGAGTCACTTCTCTTTCATTGTAATATAAATAAGGCTCAGTTCTTCAGAAATGAAGCAAAACCCGTCATCCTCCTTCCATCAACCCTATGTAGAACTAGCAGTTCCAAGAAGGGCTGCATCTATAAAGGACACCACTCCCGTGGGCAAGGACCACCCCTGCTCTCCTGGCCTTGCTTAGCTCTCCTGCCTCAACTCTAAAGAGTGCAGGCCCTGGGCCTGACCTTCCTACAGGCCTTGTTCTAGCCAAGTTCTCGTTAGTTTCAGCAAGGACACCAGGAATTGCTCTTCTGTAGCAAAAATCAGCAGCTTTGTTTTTTGAGACCTCTTGACTTTTTGAAGCTAATGGTCGCACCTCTGTTTGCCCTCCATAGCACTCTCCAGTGCACAGGCTGCCTCAGAAAACTGTGTTATTGAGCTCAGTGCTGTCCATGCGGTGTCTCTGTTCACGGCCATACCACACACTGCAGCTGACAGAGGGACAGGGCCCACTGCGCGAGGTAGTGGCCAGCTGCAGTAAGGCTTGTGACCGAACTGTGCCTGCGCTCCCACCTTGCCAGCTGAACTGCCTTTGCACATGTTGTGTTTCTGTGTGTTTCCACACAAATGAGAGTAGAGCACCTAAGCCTGAGCCCAGCACAATTATCATTTATACAAACTCAGCATCTCCCTCTGCTTCTGTCTGTGGGGCATGCTTCCAGGCTCTCTCAGAGCCCACAAAGTCCACAACTAAAATATTGCTCACGTGCCCATTTCTACAGATGTAGGAATGGGATGCATATGCCTCAAGGTCACCCTGAAACTTCTGGGGAACAGCTAGGAACACATCCCACACCCAGCTGACACCCACAGGCTTAGCCAGAAGAAGAACTTTCTTTCGTGCACTGACGGATTTTCTGCCTTTTGGAGAACTTGATGCAAGCACAGCTGTCCTTTTCCAAATTCACCCTTTGTTCTGCACCCTTTGCACCGTGACACACTCACACCGCTCTGAAAGGCTGTCAGTGCTTGTCCTGCACTTCCCCAAAGATTAGAATGTCATCACTTGTGGTAAAGAGCTTCAGGGACATGTTGAATTACTTTTCCGATAATATCTTTATATTTTTTCAAGAGCTTAGCATATTCTAAACATTAATCTTCTGTGCTGACTTGAGGCAACATGACCAGGAAATGCTTTGTCAGCTAAGATTGTGACAAAAATGCCAGGCATTACTTCAAAAATAAATAAATAAGAAGGAATTACCCCCTCTAAAAGACTTGTTTGCCATATACGTTTGAGGAACCTGTTAGTTCAGCCACAACACTTTGCAGTCTCTACAGACATCTAGCAGAAGCCATTGCAGTCTAAGCACTAGATAGTTTTCAGGCATGACTCATTCTCACTGAAACAGGGCATCTATGGTAAATTTATGGAGACAGACGCATAAAACACAGTTTCCAAAGAACCCTCCTGTGTAGGGTGCCCTGTCCTACAATGTACAGAGTTTAACTTTCAGAAGCATGGAGCACTCCAGAAGGACTGATGACAGAGGTCACAGAATCACAGAA
>VZZY01001092.1:1728-18886 GCA_013400335.1 Eurystomus gularis | reverse complement strand
TGTTGTTTTAATAAATCAAACCTGTTTTAGCTTTACAAACGTCTCCATGCAAGCCCTTAGCCAGGGCTCTGAGTCAGAATTCTCAGACATACCTTTTGACTTTGCAATACTGCTCCAGTGCAAGCCCTTGGGCTGTGGCGGGTGAACATCACACTCTCACCCTTAACTTGACAACTGCCGTTTGGAGATTTGAAGTGGTATCATATATGTTCTGAAACATGTAAGACAAGTTTTCAACTGAGTTTTCAGGCATACAGTACAAAATTCAAAATCAGCAGAATAGCAGGGAAGGGAATGGCACAGCACAATAGGAAATACACTGAATTGGCAGGTGAGGTTGCTTGCAAAATCTTGCATGGATTAAGTGGCTGTAAACATGAGGTTATTGAATTACAGAAATAACCAACGTCTGTTGATTTTTAAAACTTGGCATTGTTAAATGGTCCCTGTGGTGCCTAAGAGTTGAACTTCTGTTGGTTGTATGTAGGAAACATGCTGATCACGATTATTCTCCATCTGCTTTTGTTCATAGTTGCTACTGTTGTGGCGTAATTTTCTTTTGCAAGCTACATCTTTTCCATCAGGGTGGAAATATGTTAATTTTCATACTAGAACAAAAGCCAGTCGGCTTCTTTGCAAACATCACAATGTGCCAATTAATATAATAAGGGAAAATGAAGCTTATACATGTGATCATGAAAAATTGCTGCAGCATGTACTTACATCTCTTTGCTCCTGCAGCCAATTTCATCTTCCTCTCCTGTCCCCAGTGCAGTTTTGTACAGGTTAGACCTCCCTGCCCATCCTACTACTTGATAATCCTCTCTGTTTCCAACAGTTTTGCTTCTTCAGTTTGGATGTTCCTTGCAATCTTATGACATCATTAACCCATATATATAGCAAAATTACACAGGTATTCAAAATGCCTTCTAAATATGCCTTGGGACCGCAGGTCTATGCTGTTTCCTCCACGTCCCAAGAGTACCACAGCATATTCCTCTACCCAAAGTGACTAGCTCTCTGCTCCACATGGGAGAGGGTCTCACTCTCCATGTCATGGTCCTGTGTCATGTCTCCATGTTACTATCTCTTTGAGGCATATCAGCTTGCAGTGTTGGGATAGGTTCTGAAGGTGGTGCAATGCTGCCTAGGCTTACAGCTGTCACATGAGCAAGGATGGAGTTTTCTTTCTCTCTACCTTTTTCTGACTGTCACCAAAACAAAAGTCAGAATCACAGAATCATTAAAGCTGGAAAAGACCTCTAAGTTTATTGAGTCCAACTGTCAACCCAACACTACCATGACCACTAGACCGTGTCCTGGAGTGTCACGTCTATGATGTATTCTTTCAAAGTAACTTTAAACTGAAATGTAGTCATTTCCCAAAAAGGGGTTACCAGACAAAATTAAGCAAATAATTAGCTGTAGTGCTCAATTAATTATTCCTCTGCATTATTTGCTGTTTCTATATAATGCCTAGTGGTTCCATAGTTATCTGGGTTAAGCTGGAGAAAAATACACATTGGTTATTGGTTATGGTATTTTTATTCCTAAAGGACTATAAACAAGAAGGATGAAATAGAGGTTGAAATGGGAATTTTTTTTTCACCTTCTCTTTTGGAATTCATAATTTAAGATGCAAGTATCCTTTATCATTTAATTACCCATTACAGCATATGGAGCAAACAGGAGGAATTAGAGCTCTGTGTGTAGCTGCAGGGCTATAATCTCACTGTAATCAGTGATGACTGTGATAGCCCACGTGACTGAAATGGATGGACACAGGCTTATTAGGAAGGACGGGCTGGGAAAGTGAGGAGATGGAATTGCCCTGTGTACAAGAGAGCAGCAGGAGCATGTGGAGCTCTGCCTTGGGATGGCATAAGCACATGGGTGATGTTGTAGCAGATCTCTGCTACAGAGCACATGCTTAGAAAAAAGAAGTAGGTAAGTTCTCCTTCGGACAATTGGAAGAATTTTCATGCCATGGTCCTCATAGGGGATTTCAGCCACCCTGATATCTGCTAGATGGTCAATGCAGCAGCGCACAAGCAGTTCAGGACTTTTCTGGACAACATTGATGACAATTTCCTGACCCAGGTGACTGAGGAGCCGAAGAGGGGAGAAGCTCTGTTCCTCCTAGTACTTCAACAGAAAACCAGGTAGGGAATGTGAATCCTGGGAGCAGCCATGGCTGTAGTGACCATGAGATGATGGAGTCAAATGTGTACAAATACCTGATAGAGGGAATAAAGAAGACAGAGCCAGACTCTTCTAGTGGTGCCCAGTGGCAAGACAAGAGGCAGTGGGCACAAATTGAAACATAGGAAATTCCACTTAAACAGAAGAAAAAAACGTTTTTTATTGCTTGGACAATTAAACCCTGGAGCAAGTTCCTTAAGCTCGTAGTGGAGTCTCCATTCTTAGAGATACTCAAAACTCAGGGGGATAACAGTCCTGATAAACTTGCTGCAGCAGACCCTGCTTGAGCAGGAGTTTGGACTAAATGATTTCCAGAGCTGCCTGCCAACTTGTGTGATATTGTGATGTGAATCTATCATCAAAATACATTCCAAAACAGACTTCATGGTAAGCTTTAGAAAAGCTTATTTGTAGAGAAATTGCAAGGTGGAATCCCAGCTGGCAAACTAATTTTAAGGGGTGATTTATTTAACATTATAGCAGCATCAGCTACAAGACACTCTTGTTTAACATAGTTGTTTGGAGAATGGTTCTTTGTAGCAATTTGATTAAAAGAAGTTCCAGTAAATTCATGTATTACTACATGATACTTCCTGACTAATTTGGCAGGAACTTTAGCACAGCATGATCCAATTAGTCCACCATTTAATGAAAGACACTAAGTTATACAGTGTAAGTATTCATTTTGAGCACTAAGCAGGTGCACAGCAGGGTATGAGAGAAGAGTGGAAGCTACTTCCCAAGCATACAGCTAGGCCTAGCCCAGGCTCTCTCACAGATTGCTACAAAGAATGGAGAGGGTGGGCGAAGGAATGGAGCTTGAAGGGTGATGGCAGTTAGTTCCACTACTGTTCTCTGGGAATCAGGAGTGAATTTTAGGGGTCTTGTGGAGTCTCACAGTTGCTGGCTGCCACTTAGCCAGGTCTCCAGTCTCCAAACCCTTTTCCACAGAGCTAGCAGACACGGATTCCCGTGGGATTATTTTTAAAATTATTCCATCCCCCCAAAATGCACAGGAAAACTTGCTTTCTGTTTGATATAGAATCTTTTCTTAAGACAACAGAATTAAATTACTGATTTGATCAAAGTTTAATATCTTTATTTTGGTATGTTTTTATACAAGTGCAGGAAAAGCAGAAGGCTGGATTAGTTGAACAGAAGAGAAGGAAGTGTCCACACCCTTTCTGCATGCAGTAACCCAGCAGTGACAGGCTGAAGTGCAAATCCTCACATTTTGAACCCAACCTATAGTCTTGAATAGAGGGAGACCTTCCCTCAGATCACTCTTACCGGTCACTGGTAGTGAGGACACACCCCACCTCCCAGAGGTAATGTTCCTTTACTCAGCACTCAACTGTATCTATAGCACTGTGTCTAGCTGTGGTGCCCTCCAGTACAGGACAGACATCAATAAACTAGAGTGAGTTCAGCAGAGGTGGATGAAGACGGCCAGAGGCTGGAGCTCTTGCTCTGTGAGGAGAAGCTATGGGACCGGAGCTGGTTCAGCCAGGAGAAGGGATGGCTTCAGGGGCACTCAACACCAGCCCTTGCACCCACAATGAGGTTACCAAGTGGGAGAGAATGGTTGTAAATAGAAATAGGTAACATTCAACTGGACATAACAAAACAAAAAAAATCATCCAAGAGGACAGCCAAGCAATACAGCTGAGGTGCAGAGAGCTTACATCACCTCCATCCTTGGAGGTTTTTATGCCCTGACTATACGAAGCTCTGAGCAACCCAGTCAGAGCTCAGATCTTCCTTGCTTCGTCGTGAGTTTGGACCAGAGGCCTCCTGTGGTTCCTGCCAGCCTGAGTGATTCTGTGATGCTATGATTTACATTTGTCTCCCTCATCCAAAATATCATGCTTTCTCTACATAAAGGGAAAACTCTCAGTGGCAAAGGCACTCTTCCATGAGGTGGAAGATCTAAGTTCAAATCAGACAGAAAGAGTGTTGAACCAGGATACTCCATTTCCCAGGACAACATTGTAAACCTATTTGGGCATTCACCATACTAAGAAGATTAGTGGTGTCTACACTAGCTGGTTAGTTTTGCAATGACACTAAGTGCTTGGCCTGCAAATTCATATTTGTTGAAAGAAAGATTTTTCAAAAAAAAGCTTCACCTTGTACTCATAACAACTATTTTCTGTGTAATGACTGACATACTAGGCTATGCTGATTTTCCCTGGTAAGCTTTCTCAGCATGTGCTCCTCCCATTCTGCCTGTAAAGCTTCTTAATCTCTGCTGGGGTAGTCCAAGAAACCTAAGATGAAGTGCTCCAGGATGCACCAGTTACGCCTGGGGCTGATCAGTCATAGCAACAAAAGACAGAGAGAACACATGAAGAAGAGGAGATAAAGGATTTTATGGGATGAGAGAAGGTCGCATATGTGAGGGGTAAATGCTGGTTATCAGCAAAGTGACTTTTCTTTCTTTTTTCTGTTATGCACAGAGCAATACAAATAGTGGCAGCACATCGCTCCTATTTACTCTCCCACCCAGTGTGTCAAACCTAACCTGCAGTGAACACTTCCACGGCCTTTTCAGCCCTTGGCTTTGCTGCTCTGTAGAGGGTGCTTTGAGCAACAATATAAGCTGTCATATAACTTGGACTGATGGGCACCATCAATTCATATTATTATTAACAACGACTGGTTGTCAGTTGGGGTGATGATTTCCAGACCCTCAGCCAAGTTCACATCAGTATAAAGGAGATCAACAGGAAGTTAGTCAGGAGATGAAGGTTGCTGTGCTGACAAAGCCCAGCGCTCCCTTTTCATATCACTACATCTGGACAAAGAAGGAAATGCCCCAATGCTTGGAAAATATGGAACACTGATGAGCAGTAGGTGGCTAAGAGTCCATCTGGAGAAATTGATGAAATTGTTGCTATGTCATGGTGACAGCTGTCAAATCTGGATGGGAACCCTGCAGAAGACTAGTTCTTGTTGTCCCACCCATAACTGAGTTCCTCATCACCTACAGTGGTGTGTTCCCTTGCTGGCTACAGAAACTGGCATATCATAACCACAAATCTGTCTGTAAGCTTTGGCCTTCAGGGCAACAGCGGGCAAACTACAGAGAGAGGCTGTTAAGGTACTCTTGTGTCTGTCAGATGAGGCACAAAATTTAGTGAGACTCAGAGCATGTCTCAGAAGAAGATCAAGTAACAACTAATGTCTAGAAACTGCTGGAAATAGGGGATCTGGCAGCTTGCTAGTTATTGAATCCATCTTGTCATGATGCTAGAACTAAAAATGGAATATTGAGAGCAAAACTCAAAGAGAAATATCCATATTTTTTAAGCCAGTCATAGGACTCAGTCCATGACAGCCTATTGTTGTGGCAGCCTCATACCCAGTGTCATTAATTATTAGTAATTTTCCCCCTTGGACCTTGCCATCAACTGTAATGCTCACACACTGCTTTTGTCTCTATGTGACTGCAAGGAAGCCACAGATCTGTCACTTTGTTGGCAACCAAAATTTGTTTACCGCGAAATGCAATGTTTGGTGCAAAGACCACTGCTTGCACATCTGACCGTATTGGCCTCGTGTGAGATGCCCAGTGTGCAAGCACAGATTTCTTGCAGACCCTTACCAAACCAGCTGACAGTGCAAACCACAGCCACAAGAAGGGATGTAATTTTGGCTTTTGTTTTTTTGTCCAAGTGAAAAAATTTAGAAGAAATAGCCTCATCTGTTTGCTAGCTTTAAAAACAGGAAGAAGAGCCTCCAAAGTTTCTAGATTTACTTTTTTTGGCAGTCTCTTTTGTTTAGAGATGATCGGTGTGACTCAGTCATTCCTTCTGCCAAGCAGGGAGAATTCATAATGTCCAAAAATTGCCCGTTATAATTCCTAGGGAACAAATATTTTAACCTGCAGAATACAGCTTTTTCCTTGCAAATTTGCAAATTGACAAGGTTTTTTGGTTGGAAAGCAAATCAGAATGACAAAGTGATGCTGTCTCTTTCATGGAACTTGGCTTTTAAAGACCAGAACATAGAGGGGTTTTTCAGGACCTCCGAGGTTTAAAATATTTATGTCTATAATTTGGGTCCTATACTCCCTTAACTTGGGCTACATAACGTTTCAGGTTGGGAAGCCTCAGTCTCTTCATTCCAACCTCAGGATAAATCAGAACGGACTAGACTGAAGTATAAAATTGGGATATGAACCCCCAATCTGGCCTTAAATTGTTAAACAACATTGAAAATATAAACATCTGTGTTCATTAACATGCTTCCTTCTTGCTGAGGAATGAAATGGATGATTCTAAACAATAAACAACCACCACTTTCATCTGTCTCCTTTCTTCTTCCAACAATTTCCGTTCTCAGACCATTGCAGTAACTGCAGCCGCAAAGATTTTCAGCACTGCTTGAGTGCCACAAAATTCACAGATCAAAACAAATTGGTGTAAGGGCAAAACAAAAGGCCAGTTATTGCCATGAAACAAGGTGAATATCAGGATCAATTAGATACGCAGGAACACTGTGGAGCTGACATTCAGGTTTTTCATCAGGTAAGTAACAAGTTACGGCCTGTAATCAAAGTAAGCGATACATTACAGAAATCTTTCTCTGTTGTATGCTATCTGTTGAAATGCTGGCATCTAACATGAACAGGCTGAGGGGAACCCCGTGGCAATACCTGCCTGTACAGCTTTACATATGCATTTATCTTATGGTCTGTACATTTAAGGTATGTGTCAAACTGAAAAACGGGGAGCAGCTGAACTGCCTCATTTGGAAGGTTTGTGAAAATGAAGCTGGTTTTTGTGGTAATCGGCAATCTCCAGTGTGAGCGAGTATCCTGATTTCCTTTGCAGTTGCAGCCAGGTAGAGTATTCTTCACATTGTTACGGATTCGTAAAACTTCAGGCATAGCCCCCTCCAGTGAAAGTGCTGTATGTGTGCCAGTTCTGTTGTTTTTGTGGTGGTGTGGGTTTTTTTAATCTCATATGCTTGGTATTTGATGTTGGAACTGGAATGGCTGTTACTGTGAGCATGTCTTTCCCTTATATATATATATATAACCTTGCTCTGTTCAACATATTATTACAAAGAAGAGATGGTACCAATACTGGCAAAGAAAAAGCTCTGACAAAGGCAGGAGGCACACACAGCTGAGAGGTAGATTACTGTGTAACTTCAAGCCACACAAAATCCTAGCCTGGCAGCCAGGTGAGTGCAGTAACTTGCAGCTGTAGGACTCCAAACCCCTAGGATATGATACTGAGATGGTATCTGGCCAATTCTCTTCTGACTCAGGAGACAGGAAAGCTTCTCACACAGCTGAACTAGTCCTGAAGGTCTCTCTTAGACAGTGCAACACTCCTCTGCAAGATTTCTGCACTGTTTTGGTCATTTATTTTGCCCCTGAGAGGGTGATTTGTTACCCTAGAGCCAGTCTTTTGAAGAACTCCATGGCAAGTTACTTTACAGCAAGATATGGCACATGCAGATCCACTTCATGCAGTCCCTAGAAATAGAAGTTAATGGTTTTAAACAGAACTGAGCACATCTTCCTTTTCTTCTGTCTCACTTCCTTTTTTTTTTTTCCATTTTCCATTTCTGCACATCTCCTCATCTCCTCATATTTGGCTTTCTACTCTGTTTTCTTCTGAGTTCTGCAAAAGCACTGTCATCTGAGGGAGAAACTGACCACAGGGCATTTATTTGTACACAAATAATATTTTACCATGACAACCCTCATTTTTTTTCATTATGCAGTCCTTTAGAGGATGAAGTTGCTTTTGAACAGCTGGGTATTCCCCCAGCTTCTTCTGCAGCTGGTATCTCAAAGAAATCTTAAAAATAGCTTGTTATAGGCACAGAACCAATAAGGAAAAGGGACATCATCCATAGAAAAGGTTTCCTGCAATTGTTGATGTCTTTTTGGTTTGTTCATGCCCACAAATAAGAGTTACTTATTTATAAACAGTCAGTGATGTTATTTTGCTGCTAATAGGCTTGATTATGTTTACTTTTACACCTATGGTATAGCATCTGGTACAAATTAGCAGAGAATACTCTCCACAGTGTTTTGTTCTTTCTGGATTGTTATATTTATTTTTACAAATTTTTCTCTTACTTGATTCATTTTGTAATGTCCAAGGACAATAAGGGCATTTGAATATTGTTTAAACAAAAGAATATTTACTATTTTCAGAGCTAAAATTAACAAGAGAATACAGGTAGACCATATTGGAAAGAACAGTTTACTTTTGTCAATTGTATACTGCTGCAAGGATCAGACTGTGGCACTCAGCCAGCTAACCTACCTTTACAACTCAGGTTTCTTTGCAGCAGATAAGACCAGTTCCTGATTCTGGACGTGCACTGAGCTACAGCCCTGTCCTGAGCCCAGCTGCCATTCTAGGTCTCTGGGCTGAGCAGGATGTTGCTGGCATTTCGACTCCAAAGTCTTCAATTTCACTAGTCCTAACCCCAACCCTAACCATACCCTTCTGTAGAGTAGATGATAAAGCTCTCCAGTCCAAAATGTATAATGACCATACATCATACTCCAGACTGAGCCCACCTTCATCTACCTCTCTGGGTAGAGCAGGATTTCAATGTTACTTGCCTCCTGAACTCTAACCCTATAACTCTAAACTATGCTTTACTAGTGTGGATATCAGACCCACCCAGCCAGAAACGGGTGTTGAAACCACCATTTTCCCTATCCGAATCCTAAGCCAGAACCTCATCCTAGCTTTGGGCTGAGCAAGACTTTGCTGGAATTTTGTCTTCATGGGTAAAATTTGCCATTTACTCATTACAGTTACATTGTCAATCATTAAATAAATGCCTGCTCCAGCAGATCTTGTTTCAGTGTACTGTAAATCCCACTTTAAATTAAAAATATACTTGTGCTGAAATTAATATTTAGACTATATTTTTGCAAGAGAGTAGCCCCTCTTCTAATTTTGTATGTATTTAAACTCATGTCCTCATGTACAGCAGCAAGGGTTGTTTTTTTTTTTCATCCAGATATAACCAATCTTCAGTAACTGGACGGTTACAGTACAGCTTTAGTAGAAGCACTTATTATTGTTCTCACCTGAGTAACTGAAATATTTAGTAAAATGCCTGAACCCTAAGTAATTCTATGTAATTCTATGGGTTTGTCCAAGAACCAAGACCTTTTTGAATACTGAGCCCAAAAGACCAAAATATGGTATGTTAATGCTTGCTGCTTCTTCTCTCCAAATTCACTTCATAACTATTCATATTTAGCAGAGCATCTATAAATTTTCACCACAGAAGGGCTCTACTTTGTCTTGTGAAGCCAGATCTTCTCTTGGGATGGCTTCTGTCCCTTGCTGGCAAAGCACAGGTGAGGTGGCTTGGATTTATGCAAGGAAACTCCTTTACATGTATGCAAGTAGGAAGTCTACTTTTTAGCAGGATTATCTGCAGTTGCCATGACCATGAGGTTGCTCATCTCACTTTAAGCTCTGTCTCTCCCACCTCTGAAAGGGATGGTGCTGTTGTGACTACTACCTACTGGCTTCCTTTTCTCCACAAACGGGTGATCAGCCTGTGGTGTGAGGACAGAGAAGGGACTCTTGTAGCATTGCATTCTCTAGCATGGATCAAGCACAGGTATACCTCTTCAGACCCCTCCACCTGACCATTTATGCCAACTGCGAATTTACTGGTCTGATAGCCAGGTGGTCGCCTCTGAAGGCTATTGGATATTGCTTTCAGGTGCTGATTCTGTCCTTTCAGTAGCTGAAGGCAATATCCAATAGCCTTCAGAGGTGACCACATGGCTATCAGACCACTCATTAACCAGGCTTGTAGCCAAAGTTTAGATACTTTACAGTCCAATCATCTGCTCATGATGGTTTTAAAAAAAACCCATGGAAATCAGATCTGATAGCTGTTATAAAACAGAAATTAGCTGTAAAACCGAGCTTTATATGCAATTATTTCCCTGGGACCTGTCTGCTTTTTCCCAAAGAGGAAGTTGCAGTTTGCTGGTGCCACCAGAGTTTTTAAAAACAAACAAATCACTAGGGTTTGTTCAGTAACCTCACATGTAGGTGTCATTCTTGACTGTTTCTTTTACTCCTCTTCACGAGATCATGGTGATATGCAGCAAAAGCCTGCTTCTTTCAAGCAGCTGGATTTCATTTATAGGGATTAAATAAGGTCTTAATAACTTACTATATAATTTTTAAAAAGTAGGCTGATACTTCTACTGCAAGAGAGGGATCCTAGAGTCTTTTTGTTGTCAGTCACATAGAGTCAGCTTCATGGAGCTGTGACTTCATACCTAGCTTTACTTTTTCTGAGATTGGCCTCCTGATCTTTTCCTTGCTACAAGCAGCCTGCACATTGCAGAACTGTTAATTTTTTTTCTTTTTTCGAAGATTTTTTTTTAGGAGTTCAGCCACTAACTAAATTTCTATCTGGAAGTACAGCAGTACTGACTTCACACATGCAGAGCAGATGCTGACTCCACATATAAAACAGATTAACGCCCTCCCGGCTGTTGTCGTGGCTCTGTGTGACCACACTCAATACCAGCCGATCTCACCAAGCTCAACCACAACTCGGTTCTCTTCACTGAGCCCCAGTGGATGAATAAGCACCAGACTGACTGCAATTCCCCTGACTAAACGCAAGTGCCTCTTCAGATCAGTCACTGATCCTCAGAAAACCAGAAGTACTGGAGAGCTCCACGGTCTCCACATGAGGTTTTTAGGTATCAAACACCAGAAGCAACTTCACAGAAGAGTAAATATACTGAATCCAGACACAATATGTTGGGACAACACACCAAATACATGTACTTTGCTAGTACTAAACCACACCAGGCTGTTCAAAACAGAGTCTTCCAAAAGGTTATACAGAACCAGTTCAACAGAATGTGAAAAAATTTCTTCTCTGAGCCACCATGAAAAGCACACAGATGTACCTGCTACGCTGATATGCACTTGTGGCTCTTGCCCTGTCAATGGCAAGTGGTACGAACTTCCCCCACTACTTCAGCCAGCAGTTGCAGCCTGCTGCTAACAGTGCAATGTGATAGCAATCAGAAAAATCAAATACAAGCATCAAGACCTTTTCCTGCTCCTCCCATGGGTGTGTTTCTTCTCTCACTCCCCTAAAATGGCACATAAGCCATATGGGAGCAGAAATGGCCAGCACAGTCAATGGCTTCTGGTACCTTCTACGCAGCCTCTCTTTGGTTTTCTCTTAGGAATCAGATCCCTCAAAAAGTTTTGGAAAGAAGACATGAGCTTATATACAACTTCTACTTGCTGCCACCATTACACGTCACCTCTTGGTTAGCAACACAAAAGGGGAGCCCTTGTTCACTTTACTGCACTTTGTAGTGTGGTACCTCCAAAGAGAAGCAAAATTTTAAGCATTTTCTGCTTAATTTACCACAGAATTTAGCCCATAGAGTCTAACTAGGACTACATCCCTGGGGACAACAGAAGCATTGTCTGCAAGGGCTGCAATAAAATCAAATATCAAAACGGAACCAAATATAACTACATGGCTCTGTTAATGCCACTCTGTGATGCAATGTAGCCACATCCTCAAAAACACAGATTTATACTCTCATGTGGATTTGTACCTTTCTCTGTTAGAAACCCAGTGAAAGCCAACGGAAGTATTCCTACAACATGACACACTTCCAGAGAACAGAGAAGACAGCAGCTGCAGAATCTGGCTCAAAGGAAGATCAAAATCAGTTGGTATTGTAAAGTGTTGGAGATAATAGGCAGAGGACATAAGAACTATGGATACACCAACACAAAGTTAATCTGATTAGATTACCTCAGCTCGAAGTACTGGTATTTTTTGTATTGAAGATGAAACAGGTGCTAAGATTTCTGCCTAACTAGGGTTGTAAAGTGCCACACACAATTACGGTACCATTTAAGCATATAAAGTAAAAAATAATAACATTAACACATGTGTATGAGGAGACTGAAATATGAACACTGCACTGTGCTACAGGACCTCATTGCCTTGTCCAGCTCTGATGTCCTTTTCCAACTGAGAACAGTACCGGTGTCCAATGTCTGAGAACAAGTGGAAAGTTTGGATGTGCCTGGGCATGCAATGAGATCTTTTTACAAAGTGTATTTTCCAGGATTTCAAAACAAACACTGGAGAGGAGAGCATCTGTAACTAGGAGTGCAGAGAATTTGGCAAAGCTCAGACTTTAATCATTGCTTTTCTGCTTCTCTGGTGCTACAGCTAATCTGGAAACGTGAAAGGAGTCGAACTAATGTAGGGCAAATTGCAGCCTGTGGATCAACTTTGTCGTTAAAGCAAGCTCACTTAAGAATAGGCTTTTACAAGAGATGCAGTTGGCCTTCTGCCTTATCCTGGATCTCTGCATTCCCTGTCTTAAAGGACAACAAGCACAAATATGGCTTACCCATTTCCTGGCTGATTAAGAATGAACTGGGGCAGTGCCTATGGAATTAAACCCTGCCATTTGTAGAAGGCTTTTGTACTCCTCAAAAACTCATATATAATGATTAGTGACACTCGTGACATTTGTTTTCCCTTGCGAGGTACTCTGGTTACCATATGTATGATGATGTTACTCTCTGACATGAAGAGGACAACATAATTAATTTAGCAGCATGGTGGGATTTCAGGAAATTTGGGTTAATAAGGTGCAAATTGCTTTTATAAATTCATTATTAAGGAAAATGTTCTGTCCTCTTCCACATATTTACCGGAAGAGAGTCTAGTGGGCCACTCTGAGGTTTTACATCAGTTTCAGGAATTTTAATGTAATTTTAATATTTACTGTCTCAAGACCCTCACCTGGATTTTGACTAATTTTATTTTCTCTCTCATGATTTGGCTTGCCTAGGCTTTCAGAAATTCTGTATAATCCTTCCCCAGTTCCTCTAAATTAATCTGCAAATCTAAATTCCACCTCAAAAGGCATGTCGTGACCATTGTTCTTGTTATTTTAAATATTTTCTCAAATTTCTTCACAAAATCTGCATCTATTGCATTTCGCTTTACCTTCCAAATATTAACTGTTATTTGCATTTCTGCTTACCTTTTCCCTTTTCCCTTCAGAACATCTCCTTCACACACATCTCTGCCATTACACACCTTTCCTGTTACTTTGCTGGCTCCTGAGAGGTTACAGCAACCTGGAGTTGCCAGTTTAATAACCAGCTTACCACAGGGAACTGTAAACTTTGGTGGCTGAGGAGCTGCTGCATGTGCAACTCAGCATCCCTGCAAAGAGCTGCAACACCTTGGAGATCAGTAAGGAAAACAACCAAGGGCAGTAGCCACTTCAGCTCTTCATAACGAGTGCTTACACTGGTGAGTCACCAGTATCAGCTGGCTACTTGGGCCATCAGCTGTGTATGTGTATGGTGTGTGTATACATATACACCATATATGTATGTATGTATGTATGTATATACACAGAAAATGAGCCAAGTTCTGGATCTCATCGTGACAGAATATTCCTTGAAGGAGAAGATGGGATAGGACATGCTGGCAGGAGAGGAAGATTTTGAGAACTTTTTCAAGAAGATAATGCAGCTTTTGACATAGTTCAGAGCAGAGGTGAGGGAGCCCTCTCTTCTGGGATGCTCTTTCACTTTTCCTTGGACAGAAACTGGAAGAAGGGCTAGCAGGCTCCTTGTTCCGAAAATCACAGGTCAGACTGGGAAAAAAAAAAAAAAAAAAAAAAATTATCTGTGTTGGTCAAGGACACTAGTTTTATTAAAAATCCGTAGGAACTGAACAGATTTCTAAAAGGGGGAAGTTTTTCCACTACACAAGAAGAACAATTCTTGATAGATCCTCTGCCAGATATTTTTGCCACCTATTTCCTTTGCCTGATGTATCCAGAGAGGCCTAGCTGGTGTCCTTAGAAAAAACAGAAGGTATGTTTGTGGACATTTAGAAAATGTTTCTGGACACACCAGTTCCAGAAGCTGCATGTGGCAAGTGATTCAGTGGAAAACATAACTTCTTGATTTTGTTGTGGGTGCTAAGGTCTGGTTACATGCTGTTTTGGTCTGGGACGCTGGTAGAGGAGTATGAATGTTTAGAAAGTTTAGATTGATTTTTGGCTCTGAGGCAAAAGCTAAATGAACAGCTGTAAATTCTGTATTACAGAAGTATCGTGAATACAGCAAAGAGAACAGGTGAATTACAGAACAGAGCTAAGGGCACTGCCAGTGTAGTAGCCCTGTTCTCTGTTCTGGGAAAGGACAGAGGACAAGGAATTTTTGAAAGGTGAACTATGCAGTGAATTTTGTGTAATCTAGCTGCCCAAGCAAGAAACCTAAGAATGTCACTGTGCAAACCCATGAATGAGGGATGCAAATATTATTATGTTTTGGGGGAAGCTGAAGGAATTGCTCTAATACCCAGAAAATTCAAAATTAAATTGTCAGTGGGTATGTCTAAATCACAGAATTATAGAATTATAGAATCATTATGGTTGGAAAGGACCTCCAGGATCATCAAGTCCAACCTTCATCCCAACATCTCTCTAACCACTAGTCCACAGCCTCAAGTGCTACATCCAGTCGTTTTTTTAAACACCTCCAGGGATGGTGACTCCACCACTTCCCTGGGCAGTCCCTTGCAGTGCCCAACCACTCTCTCGGTAAAGAATTTCTTCCTAATATCTAACCTAATCCTCCCCTGACACAACTTGAGGCCATTTCCTCTTGTCCAAAAAACTCCTTGCGGAAGCCCAGGTGTTGAAGTAGGTGCTACTCTAGTTCTCCTGCAATGGAGTGGCTGAAATTAAGGATTTGTTGCTTAAGCAGAAGGAACACACAGCAAACACACACACAAAAAAGAGTCAATTTTTACCAGTTACAAGACTTTCCATAAACTATTCACTGTTGTTCCCAAAGCTAGCAGGGATGTCCTCCCCGTGAGAATACAGATTCTGTTCTTCTAGGTATAAAACAAATGCCTTTCAAATCAAACACATTATTAAAGAGGTAGATTATGTACATGGCTAATCTCTTATTATTACACATCACATCACACCATCACCCCCCTGCCAAAAACCAGCCTGTCATCCAAAACCTTCATGGACATGAAAAGGGTGAAGGCTGGAGCAATTATCCCAGATATCACCAGGGTCTTTAGCACAGCTGATCAGATGCAGTGTCTATGTCAGTTTAAGGGGAAAAGTTCTAGATGCCACACGGGATTCAGGAATGGTAACATGTTAAGTATATTACAAAGCTACATGGTGGTTACTTAGGAATATAAAAGCTCAGTGACTGTAAGAGACCTTTTACTGGCTTCAAGTGACTTTGCTAGAAAACTGTTGAGACTTTTGGTGCATACAAATATTTGCCAACACTATGAAAAATAAAGGCCAACTAACTGAAATAGCCTGTGTAGGCTGTCATGCAAACTACGCATTTATTCTCAATGGCTGAAGAAAGACCTTATGTAGCTGTTCTGTGCTATTGCTAGTACTTCCCTGACATAGCCTTATCAGATATCAAAGCCAGTGATTGTACTTAGAAAACCAGTTTCCATGAGTAGCAAATTTTAACACAGACTGTGAGAAAATGAAGATATATGACTACATATTATAACTAAGAAGAGTAGTTGGCATAAGTTAAAGCAGTTTTTGTTGAAACGTATGTCTCTATGGATTAGATGCTCATTCCTGGAGTCCACAGATTGGTAGAAAGTAGTATCAGAGTAATCCAACAAAAAAGTTCTAACATCCTGCATACTCTTGGTGACTTTTGTAATTTTGAGGGATGTTTTCAGGAAGTCAGTTGTTCAAATATCTCATTGTACCTAATAGTTTGGGTGATGACCCAAAAACATGGCTGAAGTGGGTTTACCTTGTGGTTGACACAGGAATACTCTGGTCAGCTCAGACATTTCAATGGGGAACTGTGTTGCCCAACTGCTGAAGCAAGCAAGACAAGTGTGAAACTATTGAGCAGGGAGGATAGGGGCTTTAGTCTGTGTTACATGGGCTTAGCTGCCCGATCTGACCCAGAAGAGACAAGTTTTCAGATGACACCATCTGGGGAAACCAGTAGGTACGTTGTAGGCAGGACTGCCATTGAAGTGGACCTGAAAAGAGGCTGACGAGGAACCCAGGAAATTCAGCAAGGGCAATGTTGAGCCCAGCAGTGGGAAGGCAGAGTCCTGCAGAGATGCAGATTGGGGGTGGTGGCACTGAGAAGCAGCTCTGGGGGAACAGCCCAGAGCAGTGGTGGGCAGTGAGCTGAGCTGGGACCACCCATGTGCCTGGGCCAGCAAGGAAGGCCAGTGGTACCTGAGGCAGTGTGAGCAGGACACGACCCTGAGAGCCAGTGGAGGGCAGCAACTGTCCCCTCTGCTTGATGTCCATCAGAACCCATCTGGGTACTGCCTCCAGTTTGGGTTCAGTACAGGAACACTGAGGTGAGGTGAGGCCACCAAGATGATGAGGATGGAGCTCTTTCCCACCAAGAAGAAGCTGCAGTACCAGCAATAATTCATCCAGCTGGAGGGATGGCTCTGGGGGCACCCAGCAGCATCCCTGGCACTGGTGGGAAGGATGGAGAAGAGGCAGGTGGGCTATTCAGAGCAGAGCAAGGCAGGAGGGTGGGAGGCAGCAGCAGACCTGAAACAGGGGAAACTCCAACCATTCATAAGGAAGAAACTTTTTATCCGCAAGGACAGCTGTGGAGCTGGGGCCCAGACAGGTTGTGCTGTCTCCTGCCTTGGAGGTTATCAAGCCTCAAACAGAAAAGGCCCTGAGCAGGCTGATCTGAGCTCAGAGCTGGCTGTGCTTTGGGCAGGGTCTTGGAGTGGAAACCATCTGTGGTCCCCTCCTGAGTTACCTTGTAATCCTATGAACTCCAGCTGTTGCAGATGCCCAGCAGCTCCTGCACCTTTCTTACCTAAAACAGTCAGAGTGTCCTGCCATGGAACACAGGTTCTAGGG
>VZZY01001087.1:0-14347 GCA_013400335.1 Eurystomus gularis | reverse complement strand
CGGCTGTCGCGGTGAGGAGAGCAGCAGGCGGGGCCTACGGCGGCCTGGGATCCCTACCCAGGGAGAGCGTACGTGGATGAGGGAGAGAGAAAGGTACAGCAAAAGCTTGTGAAGTTTGAAACGAAGAAGTAACCTAGAGATGGCGCTTTTTAGTATCTGTTTTTATAGTAGAAGCAAGAGGGGTGGGTGGTGTTACTACAGCTAAAGTTAAACTGAGCTGTTAATTGTCGTGGGGTCTTGGGAGAACCAAAGAGAAATGATTTAGAAGCTGGAAGAGTTAGTGGAGGAAAACTCCCTCAATTATTTGTTATACAGAAGAGTCTGGATGCAGTTGGGAAGGCATCTTTTACTAGATCGTGAGTCTGACGGGACTAGTGGGTTTTATTTTCATGTTCTGTGTTAAAGGCATTAGTTTGTGATAGTCTTACTACCCAGTGGGATTTGATTGTTGTTTCTGGACGTGCAGAATGTGTTAATTGTGTGTTAGCTTGCCTAGTGGTTGGGATACTGGCTTTGACCTCTGAAGGCTTTATGGTTTTACCGCAGACTCCCAGAGTTTAATTACAGCTCTGGGCAATTAATTCTGAGGCAGTTTTCATGTCTCACAGCATAGTCTCTCGTCTGTCTAGTCAACACAAAGGTGGAAGTTGTTGCAGACGAACGTTTGTAGGAAGAGGTGTACTCAGGTATTGCTCCAGCAGCCAGAGTTGCACCCCACCTCTCTTCCCTAGTGACATGTGATGAGACTGAGGCATTTTGGAAATGTTGGAATTATTTGTACTGTGTATTTGCAGTGGACATAGTCATGTGCTAGAGGAGGAGCACTGATACGTGGTGCATCTAGGCGTTTGTACCAATTCATGACGTGGTGTCACCGAGCTGACTGAGAGCTGCTGAACTGCAGAATTGACTGTGGTGTGCCCATACTTTGTATAGGTTACTTTGATACTTGGGATGCTGCTGAAGTGGGGTCCCGAGGAAGAAAACATCAAGGAACCTTTCAGGAATAGTTTGTGTAATGCAGGAAAAGTACAGTTGTTTCAAGTTATAGAAGTGTTACTTTACTGGTGAAAATGGATGTTGTTTGGAAAATAATGCAGGAGTTCAGTAGTACTTAAGAACAGCAATCTCTGTAAGAAGTTAATAAGTCCTCATGATTCAATGGCACTCAGATCAACCACTGAGCTTCCTGTTAGAGTTGGTTCAAGGGGATCCAGCTAGATGAGATCTGTTGCTTGGGCATCTGTCCAGGGATCATCTAGAATTCACTTTGTTACAAATATTTCATAGTAGAGTCTAAAATTAAGGCCTACCACTAAATAGAGTGCCTTGTTTAGCACTCCTTTTCTGTTTGTATTGTTTAGAGAACATCACAACACGGTCACAGAAGAGAAGTAAAGTCTTTCCAGAATGTTTTTTGTCTTGGCGGACACCAAGACAGGCTCAGGATTATTTTAAGTGAATGCTCCTTTCATAGAAGAGAAAGGTCCTAAGTGAGAGTAACTATAAACAGATTTCAAGAGATCATGTCAACTTGCAGACTTCTCAGCACAGAATTTATTTGCTGTTGTTTTTCTTCTCTTCCCCATCCGCCCCCCGGCTTGATTGTTTCCCTTTTTCATTGCTATGTGGGGAAAAAGCACCTATTTGGAATGTAAGTTGGAATGTGTGTGATGGGGGCATGGTGACTACAAGCGAAAAACATTTGCTTTTACAGAATTTCGGGGGTTTTTTACATGAAAAGATTAAGTTTGTCAGAAGACAGCACGAATCATTTTGTCATCTGGTTGCTACAGCACTTGTCTAACACAGCAAACAAGAGATACGTAACAAAAAAATTGAAAAAATATTCTGAAGGAAGTATTAAATGTAGTAGCAATTTTGCTTTCCTGCTGTTTCAACTGAGAACAATCTATATGAAGGGTTTTTTTGTAACTAAACACTGTCTTAAGTGCAAATTGAGAGCAGTCTTTGCGTCTCCTAAGTGTTGATGATCTGTACCTACTTTTGTAATTGAAAATCTAGTGATTATTTTGTTTAAACCATGTTTATGTTTGAAAACTGGGAAATGTAGCCTCTTCCCGCCCCCCCCATTTTCTGAGCCTCCTAAACTTCTAATCTGGCACGTGTACTTAAACTTTCTTTTTTCTTTAAATGGAGGTATTGACTGACACTGTAGTGTTGAAGGTAAGTTCATGTGGTTTATTATTAAGTCCTCCATTAGAAGGCTGCATACAAGATATATGATTATGAGTCAGTGTTTGGAGATATGTTTCAATAGTTTAAAAAAGCTTAAATTGCTACCTGGGGTTTGTTTTGTTTTTTTAACTCAGGCTACTGTTCCTCTGAGTCACCTTATCAACGCCTTTCATTCACCAAAAAGCTCCACAACTACTGCCAGTACAGCATCTGTACAGCCTGTCCAGAGAGACACCTCCCCTGAGCATGATCATCAGAAAAGTGAGGTACTAAAAAACTCTGGAAAAAGTGATAGTTTGCTTTTAACTGAATTAAATATGAATAATATCAGTTTACGTGAATTTAGTATTTGACTCATTTTATAAAATAATGTGATCTGACTACATAAAACAGGATGTTAACACATAGAATGTAACTTTTTGACGGACTTCAGTTGGTGCTTTGGCAGTAAGGATTCTATGAAAATACAGTATTTCATTAAGAAAAGAAGCTAGTACTTGTCTCCGTAGTAATTTGCAAATGAGGAGGGGATTTGCTCTCACTTTGAGCTTAATGTTTCTTGCTCTAAAGTAACAATAACCTTTCTGTTAATAAACCCCTTATTGTCTTTCCACTCTCTCAGTTCTAGCAAAGTTTGCTTCATTATTGCTTGTGAGAAAACAGACTAGCTTAAAACATATTGAGGGGCTTTGAGAGATTAAATACCATATTTGTGTGTTTTCTTATTTTTTCTATTAAAATACCTGTAATTGTCATTAGGTGTTTTTTGTTCCTCGCACTGGAAATCAAAACACAGGAAGTGCAAAGCAGTGTCAGATGTTGCCGCTTCTCTTTCAACTCATTTCTTAAAACAAGTTTTATAATTAAGAAATTGTTTGGGAAGAAAAACATGGAGTCTCTTGCTAACTGCAGAACTTTGAAAATCAGGATGGATTGTACTAATCATCCTTAAGTTGTGATTCCATTGTTGTTATTGTTTTGGGTTTTTTATGATCCTATATTTGCTTCTGGTGCTAAAAACTGATTTCAGCAGGAGACCTGGATTACTGAATGAAACTAAAAGTGTTTCATTTATTCAGTTCTGTATTTGTCTTTCTACTCAATAAGATAATCTAGTCTCCTTTAAATATAGATTTTTTCCATTTAAAATTTTATCTCTAATTAATTGTACACCTGTTTACTTCCTCCTAGTATGAAAAAAGTGTAAAAATAATCATTTTAAAAGTCTCTTTTAAATTATTTTAAAAGAAAGTTCTTAAAGCAAGTTGGTTAGACTCTAATAAATGTAAGCTTAAATAAAGGTCAAGATAAAAAATAAAATCAGTGAATACTGACATAGTACATATAGTTTTGATATTGAAGAAAGTTAAGCTATTAGAATTGCAAAAATCATTATTTGAGAATGTGAAGCCTTTCTGCTGCAAGGTTGAATCTGTATTTGGATGTAGCAGCCTCTTCTGAAGGGTCATAGAAAATGTTACTTTTTTTTTTTTAATTAATCTTCTTTCCTCCTTAGCATTTCAGTAATTTTCCAAGCAATTACTTAGCTGAAGTAGGAAGTCTTGATCTACTCCTTTAAACCAAGTGTAAAAATGAAATACATTTTAAAACATAATTTGTTCTTATTCTGAGTCTAAGTGGACCAGAAGTAATCTGGAGTATCTGCAAAAACACTAGCCAAAAAATCCCAAAGAGGTTGAGGGAATTTTGCTGTTCGCTCACTTGGATGAAATACAGCGGGTGTCTATTGCTCTACATCTCCACCCACCCCCCCTTCATTTGCTGCTTCATAAAGCATAGAAAGAGTTGGAAAACCACTTTTTTTGTTTCTGTGCCTGCTTCAGTCAGGGAGCAGGAAGGTGTTAAAAAGACTGAATTGGAAAGAGAATATACTTACCATATATGTACTGTGACAATGAAAATATCAGTGTGTGCAAATGGAAAAGTTATTCTGCACTGGCAGGAGCAAGTATTCTTTCTTTAATTTTGTCCTTTCATTCATTTATCTGCATTTAGAAACTTTCTATTTCAATATGAACTGTGAAATGTAAATGCTGTCTTGAGCCAAAAGGTTAACTCAGTTATTCTTAGGTTTTTTTTTCTAAGATAATCTTAACTAAATTTTGAACATTTATTTCTATTTTGCAGCCTGTATTTAACTTAAGAGATCTGGGATTGTCTGATTTGAAAGCCAACCAGTTCAAAGAACTGTTGAACAGGTTGCTTCCTGGCTACTGTGCAGAAAACAAAGTCTCTTCGCAGTGGCATACCTCACACATCTCTGCTGAGTCCTTCTTTGAAAATAAGCATGGTATGTTTCAGAGTAAAGTGCTTATGAGAATTGTATAAAGCTCAACGCTTATTCTTTAGTTTAATCTCTTGAGTGGTAGATAACTCATAGTTTAAAAAATCTTTAATAAAATGAGTATTAAATGTATTTTAATTGTATACAGTTTCTCTCTAGAGTGGTGCTGTTGAATCTTGGGAATTTTAGAATATTCAACCCAGACTTTGGAATTGTTTCTTTGAATTCAGTTTTGAAGTTGTCAGCTATGGAACTTGCCTGAGCTCAGCTGTAGTACAAGTGCATTGTCTTTTAATGATGAATTTGAGCTATGTTTGTTTCACCAAATAGAAGAAACCAGATTTTTACTAATCTACTAGTGTAACACAGTCATGAAGATCTCCATTTTACATTAAGTTATTCCTTTTTTGCTTGAAGCAACATTACATAAGAACATTAATTAGAAAGGAATTCAGAGTGGCAAACTGTTAATAGTCCATGTGGAGTCATTGCTGTAATAAGCCAGAAGTGGTTTGTTACAGTTAAAGGTGGTCTGCTGGAGGAGTCTCAAATACAGGAAACAAGGCCATTGGAGATGCTCGAGAATGTGTTAGAAAGTGAGGCATATAACTAACAAGTGATACACTGCCTGTATAGTGTTGCAGCTGAGAGAAAAGAGCGTAAGAATATTGTCTCAGGGTGCTATTAGAGGAAAAAGTATTAAATTGCATTGTGATGTGAGCTACAAAAATACTATCCCAGAGACGGTTTCCTGAATGTGAAGAAAAAAGTTGCAAATGCTTCAAAACTTTGGGCAGAATTAATAGGTAATGTTTGTTTGTTTGTGGTTTTTTTTCTTCTTCTCATAGTGCCTCAGTATTTCAGTTGTTGGCTTGTAAGCTGTTACTACAATCAGATAGCTTCCAAAAATTTAGTAGGAACTTTCACGGTTCTTTTTTGCTGGCCTGGAGGTATCTAACTGATCTAATAACTTTCTCAGCATATGTAAAGTGATCAAAAAACCCCACCCCTTTTGTGATTACATTAGCTTCTGAATTACAGTGGAAGAGAGCATGTGTAGGCTTGGCAGAGGTTTTTTTTTTTCACCTCCCTCCTCAGGTCTCTGATGTCTCTTAAATAATTCTTACCTGCTAAATGAGGATGAGTTCTTTCAGCTTTTGGTAACTAAACAACAGGTAAATGACAGTCCTCTTGTCTTGCAGGCTGTAGCACGCTTGAAATAGTATCTGCTAATAACTCCTTCACTGTGGTGCTCATGTCTTTATTTATTCATTCTTGTTTCTGTACTGTATGATGACTATACAATTAAGTAGAACTAGTATAGTTTAAAATGTTCTCATACATGGTACATAGTCTGTTTTAAAACGCTGGTGAACAATCTGTTCTTTAAAGCCTTTGAAATGATTGGTTGAATGCTGGTCCTTCAACTTCATGAAAGTCTTTGGATTCCTAACATTAGTCAGCTCTGTACAGATATGCAAAGTTTTTCCTCCTGGATGCAGCTTCAAATTCAAGATTCTGAGTACAAATATTGTTTGGAAGTTCTGATTAGAAAAAGTTCTAGTATATTGCCAAGAGTCTAACATAGATTAATGCAAACAAGTTAACTCTCTTTGTACTGGTAATGGTTAATTTGTTTAATTACAGAAGGCTGAAGGACCATAGTAAAGTAGAGGTAATATCTAAGAAAGAAAAAACAACCTTTACAAGAAGGACCGTTTAGTTGCCATTTAATGTAGGGTATATTTATACTTTACTGTGTCTTTTCACAGGTTTTGTGGATGTTTTCAGTGCTTTACGCACATCTTGTTTGTACAGACAGCATCCTCATCCCCTCCAGAATTTCTGCTCAGATGTTCGGTGTTGGCCAGGTATAAACCAATAAACTGCACTGTTTTAATCTCTATAGTATCTTTTTATTCTGGGGAAGTGTGTTTACTTTTGTCTTAGAAGTGTCACTCAGGAAATACCAGTAAACTTCCAGGAGGAGCTTTATATTTATATTAACACTTTAAATCATGAAATTATTTTTGCATTTGAGTAATACGTTTCTAGAAGTAAAGTACTAAACATGGTATAACTACAGAATCTTGTTCAGAGATGTCAGTGTTTGTGGATCATATTCTTAAAATATGTTGGATGAGCTGCCTACTTTTGAATCAATAAAGACGTTGAATCTAGTGTTCATCCAGATGAACTTTCTGAGGTGTTTGGTGACTGTTTTAAACTACTCCTGGATGTACACTAGGTAACGACAGGGCTGCATTAGCAAGAACATAATCAGGAGCTCGGGAAGTTCAGGTAGTGTTCTCCATTCAGTTTTTCTGATGCTGCATCTAGTACCGTGTCTGGTTTTGTGTCCTATGATTAAGAGAGAGATGCTGACAAAATGCAGATAGGCCAGTGATGGGCCACAAGGAAGGGTGCAGATTTTCAAGCATCTAATATGTATGGAGGAAGCTGAAGGAGCAGAAGAGAAGGCAAGGAGTGATCTACTTGCTATTGGAGCCATATTAGTTACCCTTCTCTTGTATAACTCGAAGAGACAACAATCACAAGTAAAAGCAGAAGATTTTCCTGTTGGAAAATTTTCACAGTGAGAATGGCTAAATTCTGAAACAGATTATCTGGAGAGGTTGTGATATCTTAATCCTTCAAGATTTTCAAACTTAGGTGGACGATGTCCTGATCTGCTGTTGAAGTTAGACCCTTTTTTGAGCAAGGGTTTGACTAGATCACCTCCAGAAGTTCCTCCTACCTAGTGCTCTTCTATGATAACAGAAGGCTTAGTTAAAATTATGTAACTGATTTGTATTGGTTATTATTTAAAACCTAATAGTGAAAGAAGATACATATTCTTGGCTTTTGTGATTTATGTATTAAAATCTCTATTGCAAGGTTTCTGGTGTGATAGAAGATGATACCGAGTGCTGTAAGCTCAGTGTGTTTAAATGGTCTCATTTCTTTTGTCTGTTACTAAGTTAACAGCGCACCTAAGCTATTCCAGATCTCTTCAGGGCACCTTATCAGCTCAGCTTTTAGACAGAGCTTATCTTAGAGCAGGAACCTTCATTCCTATCATTCTGGATTAGCTTCCAAATGCGTGTTTGTCAGCCTGCCTGGGTTTTAATTCATCTGTATGTCTCTTTTGTTCCCTGAGACAGTGATAGGGTTGGCTTATTATGCACAGCGTGAACTCCTGACTACTTTAACAAACAAATTTATGGGAAAAATATTGTGAAACAGTAAGCAGCTTGCTTACAAGTTCAGATTACAAACATGGCTCATGATCACATAACCATCCATTTATTGTACTAACATTTATTAGTTTATCCAGTTTATTACTGTTAGATCCAGAAGTGTCTTTCATAACAGTTTTCTTTTTTATACTGTTTTAATCAGGCATCTTAAACAGATTGCTGCTTGCAATTCTCTTAACTTTCTACTGTGGATTTGTTGGGAAGATTATATTCGGTTCAGTCACAGTAGTCCTTTACATAGAATAGTTTCTGAAGTTTCTCGGGCCTTTTCTAACAGTTTTAAACTTTTTTTATTTATTATTACTACTTTTAAGTTTACATACAATCACGGAACTTTAAGACTTTGAGATCAAGAGCAAGACGTCTGCAGTCAACATCTGAACAATTCACAGAAACAAAATACTCACTTTCTTCACTTTTGAAGGTAAATATGAGTAACATTATGAAGTTGTTTTGGGCTTTTTCAGACAATCTCTTTCTTTTGAATGAAACCTTCACAGTTTACCAAGTGTGTTTTGTTTCACTAGTGTGAAAACATTTCTTAATCTAAAACTCGACCTAATGACAGCATACTGCTTTTCTTTCTAATACATAAATTTGCTTCATGTATCATAAAGATTATTTGAATTTTTTAGGAGAGTAGCTTGAGTATAAAAATGGTTTTAAACTCTAGAAATAAAACTATTCATATTCTGGTTTTGTGGCTTTGTTAAAAATAGCTTGGAGTCAAATGAACTATTTTTTTAAACAGAGATACAGGTAGTTTAGCAAAGAAGAATATATTTTTTCAAGCAGTTCAGCATGTGCTTGATGTCTTAAGAATAGATTTACTTGTGGCTAGTAGATTTTTAAGATAGAAGAATTTTAAACTTGATACTGATATGGGTTACAAACTCACTTATATAATTCTACTTCAGCAGATAACTACCCAGGCTTGGGGTAACAAAGCACTTGACAAAACCAAGTTAACCTAGGTACGCTTTGCTTCTAACTGGTTGTACAGAAGTCAGGCTAATTAAAGCATTTGATCTTATTATCTGTGTAAATTAGGTTTGATCTCTTGCCTTCTCTAGGCATCTGTGGTTTATTTCATCTGTGGACTAGATGTACTGGGGATGAAGATAAACCATAGCTAGCTCCATGCAGTGCTGCCCTTAAATTTGGTAGGGCATACAAGATGTATTTAACAAAGCTCTATCAAAACTATACTTACAAAGATACTTCACATTTGGAAATAATTTAAGGTCATTTCATGAAGCAAAAAGTTAAAGCTAATAACTCCCAGTGTACAAAGCTAGTTGTGTAGAAATCTGCCTTAGGCTGTGTTTCTCTGTTTGGAGCCGGGGTCGAAGGGCTCTGAACCTGACCTGTTCAGCAAAAATCAGGGTGCCTGCTGGAGCCATTGTGATTCCACGCTCAGGCTACTGCCCTGTGTTGTCTAACCCTGTAGCACCTGAATTATATGCTTTTAAAATTTTGGTATTTTTTCACCTCACCCATGCTAGCCCAGGTAGTAAGTTAATTATCTGTGAAAACTTAGTGTATGCTAACACTGCTGTGGAAAATATTTTAGGGCTTTATCCTGAGAAAGCGAAGAATTGATGTTGAAAACTTAGATATGCTAATGAAAACAAAAAACATCCCAGAGGCACACCAAGATGCTTTTAAAACGGGTTTTGCAGAAGGCTTTCTGAAAGCACAGGTATTCCTGCAAAAAACACTTGGTAAGTTGTTTTCGTTCACGTATCTTGTCTTTGCATTTAGAAAGTAGCTTATTTCAGCCTATAGTAACACTTTTTTTTAATTTTCTTTTACAGATTCCTTAAGAAGATCACGTTTGCTTTCATTCTTTCTCTTTGTTCTTTGTTTTTATCTTGCTATATATTCGTCATTTTTACCTGGAAAAGGTTCCTTTTCTGATGCTGGTTAGTTAATTTTTTTCCACACACTCTTTCACTTGTGTTGTTTCTTCCAGCAGGTTTAGCACAAAGCAAATGTGTTTTGACATTATGATTGTTTAGGATAACATTTCAAGGTACTAACAAAAGAGAAGGTTTTTTTACTGCTTTTGACTACAGCCTTTCAGAGAGTAGTGTGACAAAATGTTTATGGAGATTAAAAAGTTGTCTGTTAGTATAATTGTTTTAATGCTTTTGGTGATGGAACCAAGCAGAGAAGAAGTCAAACTATTCACAGATTACGTATTTCTCCTTGAATTTAGGTGTGTTATCTAGGTCAGCAGTTGGCAAAATGGTTTGATTTTTACTTGTAATCACAGCCTAGTTTATATTGACTAGGTACTTGCATGGCCAAACTGTCATATTAAGAAATCTGTTGGAAACAGCAGAACAGTCAAATGCTGAGCTGATTAATGTAAATGGAGAATTTCAACTTCATTTGAAGTTACCACCTGGGTCTTGAAAGTTAGGGTATGTGCAGAAGCACTAAGGGAGAACTTCCGGCTTTGTGTACCTGGTTTTGGGTGCAGGGCTTGCTGTACTACAAATGACTAAGAACCATTTACATCACTGAATTAGTTAAAAATATTTTAAAATTGTTTGGTTGTGGTTTTTTTTTTTTTTTAGTAAATCTTATTCTTGCTGGACACTTGTAAATGGAAACTCCCTTTTAAAAGGGCAGGTGTAAAGTTAGTGGCTTAATGTTATGCATTCAAGTGCAAAGTTCAGTCTTGGATTGAAATGACTTAATGTGTAAATTTGTTGTTCATCATTTGCTGTTTGCTGTTAGTACGCTTTCGAACATCGAGTATCTTTGATGCAGCAGTTGATCCAATCCAGTTGAAAAATGTCACCTTTGAACATGTAAAAGGGGTAAGTTCAAAAGTAAAGTGTGTGTGAGTTCTTGCTTAACTAATCATTGTGAGCCTGAAGAGTGTCCTACTCTATTCAAGAAGTTTCTTTTCATGAACTGAAGCCTTACCTATACTGACCACTCCAAGATCAAGGAACGTTTTAACCACTCTTGTTCTGTTTTATCTTTGTGGTGTTTAATACTCTTGGCTTGTTGAATCCCATTTTTAAAGGCTAGAATAGCAAAAGGCAGGCCATAAGTACCAATGCTAATTTATTTTGTGCAGAAGTTGACCACTAGGAGAAGATGGTAATGCCGTTTGATCATTTCTCTTAGTACCATCTCTTTTGGATATCCAATATTAGGATAGGACATAAAGATATTCCCAGAAAGTAGGCATGTCACTGCTGATGAAATAGCTTTATTTTTTCTATTCAACTGTTCTTTGGCTGTCAGTGGCAAAATGAGAACCTTCCCCTCCTCTCCTTCCCCTTGGACAAGTAGAATTAATCTCTTTTTAACTAATTAGACTAATACCTAGACGTGGAATTTTTTTATTCTGTATTTATCAGATGTGGTCTTGAACTGTTTGGTTATTCCTTCAGGATTATTAACTGTAGTGTTTACTGATTCCTTTGAAAAGTTCCAAGGTATAGGTTGAATTGAACTCACGGACACTTGGTATCCATGCAAATTCTGTGGTACACTTTTATCTCCTCTTTCTGTTGTGTATTTTTGATCAATACTTAGTCTCTCATACAAAGACTTAGTCTCATACAAGACTTAGTCTCTCATACAAAAGTCCCCTACAAAAAAAAAAAGGTGCTGTAATTTATAAATGCTTTGTTACATTTTGTGGCATGTTTTTAATGTGTAGGTTGAAGAAGCTAAACAGGAATTGCAAGAAGTTGTGGAATTCCTGAAAAACCCACATAAATTTACTGTACTGGGAGGAAAACTTCCAAAAGGTAAGAAAAATTGCTCAGCAGAAGTGAAAAATCATATGTAGCCATGGCTGTCTTTGTAGCTTTGTTCTATACTGAATGACTAATTTACTGATTTTAAGTCTAGCTTCTTAATACATTTTCTTTTTAATTAGGGAATCAAAAAAGTATGTGACAAAATGGGCCTAAATACTACTGTTGTATTTGGTTTGTATCTGGGGAGAATAGTGAAATAATGTTAGACAGTGCATCTCCTTGTTTAAAATATTTGAAGGAAAAAAAAAGAATCTTCAAAAAGAGTTGTGAAATCTTCTTTATTAGGGGTTACCCGTAAATCAGGTCCTCGGGGGTGGGGGAGTGGAGGTTCAGGTAGTTATCTTCATGTCTTACCACAAGTTCCCTATATATAAAAGTTAGTCATTGCTGCCTACACCCACAGAATATTTGAGGTGTCTGAGATATTCAGATAGAAGAAGCAGAGATGCCCAGATACATCTTATGTTTGGTAGAAATTCAGTAAAAACATCGGGGTAATAAACTAATGATGGTGCAAAGCAGTGGATTATAGATTCCAGGCAAAAAGCCTTTCAAAAATCAATTATTTACAGGATTAACAATTGATAACTTCTTGAAGGTCCAAGGTAAACCTTTTGGAGATGATGTACTGAGCTACAAAAATTATTTTACTTTGTCGCTGAGCATAACAGAGTGTTAAAAATATATATTTACTAATGAAGTTAAGTATAATTCAAGTTAATGCCTTTTTGAGTAGAATTTTATGTAGCCCAGAGGTGTAGGTTTGTTTGTTTTTTTTCTCCCTTAACTCCTCCTACAAGGATATGATTTTTTTAAAGTTAAAAGCTTCCTGTCACCAGGTTGTTTTGGATTTTTTTAAATTCTGTTTTACCATTTCTCATCTGAGAAAGATGCATAACAAGTTTAATCTTGAAAACATACCCAAGGTAATGCAAAAAGTATCGCAAAAAGAACCTGTATTATGCAAATGAGTATTGTTGGGGTTAGACAAAACTTCCTGCACCTTCTTTCGTTACTAAATATACAGTAGTTCTGTCTTGAAAGGCAGAGGGGTTTATGTAACTGAACTCTTAAAAGGCTTATTTCTTCCGTACGACTTTCAACAGCTTCAGTGCTTGCTAACGGCTATAGGTAGTTCAGAAAGAAATGTTTTCATTTAAAAGGCTGATTAATTTTGATCATAATAGGAGGGCCAAGTGAATCTGGAGTAGGTAAACCTGGAAAGTCTGTTTCCTATTAGTGCTCTGCACTGTTTAAAGTCAATTACTTGGCGTGATTTAATTTTGAAAAAAGTTCCACTTTCAGAAATGGCTGGGAAAATGACAGTTTGAAGCAGACACTGTTAGGGATTTGGCTCTGAACTCAACAATAATTTTGTAGATTAATTCAGGCTTCTGTTTCTCTGTGATAGTCTTACAAGTCTTTGTTGTTTAAATATGGATCAGAGCGTATCTGGATCCGTTACAGGAAACTTCTTCAGACTGCAAGTCATGAGCAGTATCTTTTTGAAGCTGACTGTAAATTTATTCCTTGTAATGCATGGAAGAAACAGTACCTGTATAATAAGACCCTGTGGGTTTGGTGGTTTTGTTTGTTGTTTATTTTTTTTTATTTGTATTTTCAGGTATTCTGTTAGTTGGGCCACCTGGGACTGGTAAAACTCTTCTTGCACGGGCTGTAGCTGGTGAAGCTGATGTTCCATTTTATTATGCATCTGGTTCAGAGTTTGATGAGATGTTTGTTGGTGTAGGAGCCAGTCGCATCCGAAGCCTGTTCAGTAAGTTAAATATTTGTGGCTTTGAAACATTCTCACACATTATATTAAGTATTCAGTGCGGTTTACAAATTTTGATTAGATACAATTCTGGTTACTGGAAAGTAGTAGTATATGAAGCTAATAAAACTTGTAATTGTGTAGGTAAATCTCAGAATTCTGTGAGCATCAATTAACTGTGTAGAATCTTGTTAGTTGTCAGACAAAATTATAGGAAAAAAAATAACTGGTGTTACAGCTCTGTCAGAAAGAAGTAATTTAATAAATGTGAATTAGAGCTTTACAGCATCACAGTATAGCACTAAGCTGAGATTTCCTTTCTCACACCTGTCAACAGGCCCAGAATAAAGGGAATTATAATGAAATTCCTAAAAATAATGTTTAGGTTGATAAATTCACAGGAGAGGCTTTCTATTTTGAGTATGTAGATGTTATTAGGGGAGGAGGGAATTCAGCTTCTTTCTTAAATGGAAGTTTGATAGTGTCAGGCATATACAACATTTTTACAAGAAATGTGACTTATTCAGATGGAAAGGGTGCAAAATGTAACGTATTGTACCTTAAAACGTGCATTTCTGTCACTTGACTGCAGAAGTTAAGATGACTGACTTGTACATTAGTATCAATGTTACAGACAGGTCTAGCTGTGTGAGGTGAGATGCGTTCTGGTATGCACCAGTTGATGGTCTTGAAGTTTTTTATTTTGTGCTTTTAATACCTGTAAACTTGAGGGTGAGGTCTTTGCTGTTAAATAACAAGCAAGTTCTATTAAATATTAAAATGTTATTATCTATTAAAATAAGTTACTGTTTAGACCCATCACATTTCAAATTATTTTCACCTGATAGGTCAAGGTTTTCTACCCAAGCCTATGAAATAAACTGTTGTAGGGAGCTGATACAAAATACAAAGAAATTAATCTATTTTGCTAGTAATTTCTTGTAGCATTTTAAGAATAAGCTCATGTGGAGATGAAGAACTTTTCTTTTCTTTGTATTGCATCATTTCAAAAATATAT
>VZZY01001086.1:249967-295647 GCA_013400335.1 Eurystomus gularis | reverse complement strand
TTTTTTTTCTTTTTTTTTTTTTTTCTTTTTTCTTTTTTTTCCCCATTTGAGGAGATTGGAGAGGGTGTTAGAGCTTGATTCGTTGTATGGAGAAGCAGAAGGCCTTCCTCCTTCCCTTCTTTTTCTTTTCCTGCCTTTCTCCCTTCCCTCCTATCATTCCTCCCTCTTTTCTTCCTTCTCTTCTTCCCTGTCCCTAGAAACACTAAGGAATTCAGTGAGATATCTGAACTGATTGTAACTACGTAACTAGACATTAGAAGAGTTGTTCTTTTGTGTCAGGGCAAATAAAACAGGAGTTTAGTGAAAAAATTTCCATGGAAACAATAGTTCAGTGACAATGAAAACTATTTCTTACGACAAAGTGCTAAAAATAACTTCACAAATAACTTTATAAAATTGGACAGTTTTTTATTGATAACATGGCAGACAAAATCGTTGTGTCTTTCATCTGGAGGCTCATTCCAAGTTCTGCAACCCTAATTCTTGAATAGGATAACTGCATTTGCCAACTTGCTTTTTAAAGCCTATGCTGATGTTAGGTGTTTTTATTCATCTAGATACAGGGCTTACAAAACAAAATGGGCTACATTGTGTGCTTGGTTACTTGCCACTTCCCAAATTCTTCTGCATTGTGGCTATTTCACAGCAATACTAAGATCAATTCCCTGAGAGAAGGGCAAGCAGCTTGGATCTGCACATTCTTTGCTATTATAAGAAAACTGTGTCTTCTTTTACCTTTTCTACAATATTTAAAGAAAGAAATGTTGATTGGCAGTTCCTCCACAAGGTACAATAGAGCAGTTAAATTGAATAAGCAATCCTTCTTTGTGAGAACTGTCACTGTACCATACGTGCTGCTGGTTCTATTGTTTGGTTTATGAACTTCCCTTTGGGATCTCAGTTTTATGTTACTATCTCCAATAGTGATGTATGTCCCTAGGGTTTTTTCTGCATTTGGTTTTCAAGTACAAATATATAAGCACATAGCTGTGATGATTTGTGTATTTAGCTATATTAGCTGATTGATACTGGTTGATGTCATAAGGTATACACAAGTCAACTGCAGATTGCAACTCTTTTTTGTCTGTAATGGTTGTATGGTCATACTTTGTTTTCCCATGGCATTTCACTTTTTTTCATGAACTAAAATTTCAGTGGAATTATCTGTATAGGCTGGTTTGTTTAGCTAACAGACATCACAGTCATAGAGGAAGGAGTTAGTTTATATGATATTAAGTAGAACTGTACAGAACACTTGGAAGACAGATTTGTTCAGCAGGGTTTTGTGGTCCTCTGATGGGTCTTGTCTGATAGACTAGAAGGCTTAGAACAGAAGAAGGTAAAGCAAATATGTATACCGTAAAATTTTTTTACAGCCTACTTAATGAGAAATTGTCTTCACGAGCGGTTTGAAGGGAGAGGAAGTATTCCTGTTTCTTGCTGACTGCTGGGCCCTCAGGGCTTTCAAGATGAATGGGCTTTGAAGTTCTGTATTTAGGCTTGCTACTTGTAAAGCAAACTCTATCTTTGTTTTCTCCCTTGAGTAAATGAGACTGTGTGCTTGTAGAGGTCATGCAGAAGTGCAGTTGCTCATAATTATTGTGTGTTCTTTTTCTGAGAAAATGTATGACTAGCTTATAATGGTAGTTGGAACTGGATCCTATGTAGACATAGTCGGATTGTGGGTTTGGCTCTTAGGTGAAATGTTAGATAAGTTGATCTATGTTCTCAAACTGAAGAGTAGCACTTGGATTCTGTCCAGATGGTGAAGGTCTCAAAGTGGGAGTCAGAAACTGAATCTCCTCAATTACCTGAGAGTGTCCAAAGCTGTGTGCTTTATTAGATGTTACGGTGGTAAACAACACAGGTTATGTTCTTGTGGTATCTTCTCTGCCAAGGACCTGCTCCTCTATGTCTGTTTGTAAACCATTCCCAGGAAGAAGTATGTCAGCAGCTTAAATGCCTTAAGAAATGACTTACAGAAAGCTAGGGAAACCATCACAGTTAAAATATGTAAACATTTAAACATGAACAAAGTCTTTAGGGAGTTGGGGTCACTACACCAAGACTGCGTAGGCCTCACTCCAGTCATATGACTATAAAGCAAATCTAATCTAATGACTATAAAGCAAATCTCTTTTGAACATGAAATTCTGAAAAAAAAAAAAAATTGAGATTCAAAGTGGGATATGCAATGATAAAATAATGACAGCTTTGTCACATTGATAAAAAAGAATTCTAATGATCAATGTATTTTTCTTCAATGTTTTGTCCATCTGTGTAGTAGGATTTATTTACTTTTAGATCAGTGCAACTTAAAGTTGAATATCTGTGACATATTTATGTACTAGTGGGAAAGAAAGAGCCTAAAATCTGGATCCTGAAGAAGGAAATTGGGATAGAACTCTTGACTCTCTTGACTGGAAGAACAGATTGGAGGGAGAGGACACACTCCTTATTTACAGCTTTGAGGCAAAATGAACACAATAGCTGAGATCACTGAATAGGGCCATTATAGGAGTGAAAAGAAAATGAGACCTTTCTTAAACAGAATTTCTAGGTTAGGTAAGGACATCATAAAGCCTTGTTGTCCATTCTGCCAGGGCTTTGTGGCTGACAAATGGATAGGACCAGGACCCATCCATCTTGACTGTCAAAAATACCTTTAGAGTATTAGTGGCTTTTTCTGGAAGAGCAAATTGCTTTTAATACTAGTCTTAATATGCAGCTTTTATTATGTAAACATGTTTTAATTAGGCAGTGCTGCACTGATTGAGTGGCTTTAATTTCTTTGTGCTTAGAAGTTTAGTGGCAATCTCATTAGTGATCATGCTTAAAAATACTTTCTTTGAGTAGACAATCTTCTCTGCACAGTGGATTTAATAAATACCCCGAGTTTCAGCATTTGCAGTCAGAACTCCTTTTAAATGGATTTTGGAATGTCAGATTGAACATACCCTCCTGTCTGTGATCCAGAGCAGTCACCCATGTGAAAAGTTTTCAGCCTCTATTTGTTTGTGCTCTTGGCTCCACTGGCAGTGTAGGTCTTTCACAGTTGATTTAAACTGACTGTCAATAAGCAGTTTTCTTTGCTACCCATCAAAGATACTGGTAACAGTTTATGCAGAATATATAGGCTGTAACTTGAAAATCTTCAACTTAAGAAACTATTACACTACCTTGTATGACATATTAAACAGTATGTAATGTGACAGACTTGAAATGGACTTGTAATAATGAGCATCTCATGCAATAATTATTTTAACTAGATCCCTTTCTTTGTGTTACCTGAGCCTAGATCCAGAAAAGCATGTATCTGTATGTGTCTTCACTGATAGGTCATTTGACCTTGATATTGACCTCCAGCCAAGACCCAGTAGCCATTTACATTGCACATACCTGAGCTTTACTGTAGCAGAGTCTAGCATTATCCCGGAAGATCCAAGCATCCTCCCGAGAGGCTAACCCTGTTCCTGTGGAGTTTGGAAAGTGAGTGCATGCTGAAGTGCTGTTTATAGGCTGCAACTGTGGGTAATTAATTCCAAAATATGGAGCTTCAAACTTGGCATTGCCTGATACCTATGTTGAGGTGGGTCTGTTTCTACCAGTAGAGTTCTCCAAGTGGGCACAGGTCTGACCTGAGAGTGCTCAGAGGCACTGACAAACTCACAGGACTGAAAGAGTCACTTAAATGCACAAATTAGGCATCAGCTTCCAAAGTGTAGATACTCGGCTAACCCACTGTGTGTTCAGAGAATGCCATCTGAAGAAAACTTGCCCTAAACCCTGACAGTGATGCTGGAAGAACCCCTTTTAACTGCTAGGCTGATGGTTAAATCTCTCAACTGTTACATAGGGCACACGAGCCTGCTTTCCTTCTGTGGGAGATTTCAACTTGTCACTTCCTGGTGAAAGTCTGAAGATCACCTGGTAGGGTATTCTGTGTTGGGTTCTTGCAGCCTCTTCTAATGAAAGAAGAGAAAAAAAAGTCATCGAATGGAAACAGTATTCACCTATGTGGGTCCACATCCATGGTGCCAGCAGCTCTGGTGGGTACTGGAACATCCGCTGTGACCCTCCTTCCAGGCTGATAAGAAGGGGTCCTTCTGCTTAGGCTGCTTCAGTTGTTCAGCTCATCCATTCTTCTCACAAAGAATGTGAGGCTTCCCTTGTCCTATGTTTCCCAGAAATGGAACTGGCTTTCTTCTGTTCTTGTAATGGGGAGAGGATGGTTTGTTTGGTTTTTTAATGTATTCTAGAATATAACTACTATTTGGGATAGGTTAGTTGTTTTCATGCTGTTTATATAAATAGGTTGTCAGTGTTTCATTTAAAACCAAAATAAAGCTGAGAGAAGATGCAGTCTAATCTAAAGGAAAGGACTGCAGGTACTGTTAACTCTTCTCTAACTTGGCAGCAGATGTTGCTTGAGGGAGGTGGGTCAAATGTTTCTAGAGATCTAACTCTCATCAGCACAAGAAAATGCTGTAAACTGTCCCAGTGCTGCTAACAGTTGGTTTGCTCCTCAGGTGCTGGCAGCATTTGGAGCCTTGGGTTAAACAAAGCTGCCAGAGTTTTCAACATTGTTATCTATTTAAAGCAGGTCTAATCAACAATGCTTAAAATGTTAGAGGCCATCTGTGCTCTGTTTATGCTATAGCTCCCAACTTTACTGATAGTAGAGAAGACGAATCAGTCAAGGTTTCAGGTGTTGCCATGGTTTAGGGGCTTATAAATATTTTTTTACTGAAGTCTGCTCTCAGAGTGCAGAAAGTCCACTCTGCTTCCACTGGGCTGGTCATGCTCTGCAAGCTGCCTTTGCAGCCTAGAGGTGCAGTAACACGTTTTAGCTACTCCCTAAGAACTGGGAAGGTAGTGAGAAGAACAAGATGTTCTTCAGGAATGAAATAGATGTCATGAGGTGAGCCCTGAAGAAAACCTGCTTGTCATC
The DNA here is from genome assembly GCA_013400335.1 of Eurystomus gularis. Classification (NCBI taxonomy): domain Eukaryota; kingdom Metazoa; phylum Chordata; class Aves; order Coraciiformes; family Coraciidae; genus Eurystomus; species Eurystomus gularis. The sequence goes on along the minus strand of VZZY01001086.1, from coordinate 290,696 downwards.
TTGCTCCAGGTAGGAGGCTGCAATTTGAGAAGAATTGCCATCAATTTTCATCAATGATGTAGTATAAATCTTCTGTTATATCAGAACAAAAATTGATTATATATTATTTTCTCTCTTTTCTTTTTTCCAGTTAAAAGCTAGTAAATGAACTTTTTTCCTAACCTTAAGCTAGATAATGAGCCAGACTACATCAATATTGTCCTTTGAACTTCAGTTGGACCAGAACAGACTTTCACAATATTGAACTGTAGATGACTCTATTACAGCTTTTTATTTGTGTTCAGTGGGTCAAATTCATAGCTCCTGTGACATAAATCAGATTCTGATCTTGTGAATGTTCACATATGGTGCTTTGATCTGTAAATCATATGTTTTTCAATATACGGTGTACTGTAAAGTAGAAAACGTCTTTTTTGAGAGTTAGAGATTGGAAAAAAAGGTTGATAAAAAGCACAACTGGAAAACTTCACAGTCCCTTTTATTGTTCCTTACATGACATAAAAATATATCTGAACATAGGGTGATAAGGACAGAAAGCTTGGTGAAGGCTATTGACTATTTTGGTGACATCTCAACTGTCTGCTTTGCTATACTTGTTTTGCTTTTGTCTTGCCTTTACTGAATATTTCACATTTTTTAAATTTTCATGTATTTATCAATGCTACTTTAAGCTTTAGTTTCTTTTAAGTTACTTGTAGGTATTTCAAACTATATTTTGTCACACAATTATCAGAGTGTAAACTTTAAAGGCTTGAGTGGACTTCATTCTTGCTTGTTAAGTAAGATTCTTGGGGAGACTCTCAGTTCATTTCAATTGGCATTTCTCTTTCAAGTTTTAGGATAATGTTTCTAAAAATGGAGGTTTAGTCTACACAGAAATTATTTGTCCCTGGCCTTTTGTATTGCTACTCTGCCAAGTTAGAATTACTGTGCATTTGTCTTTTTTTTTTTTAAATCTTCATGTTTAATTTGTGTTTAATTTGTTGCTAAGTTCCCACCACCATATATGGTGTCATTGTTTCACTTATTCTATGTATTTTTGTGTTCTGACTAGATTTAGTGGAACGATTGAAAACAGAAAAGTTCTAAGCATGCTTTGTGGGATACTAAAGCAGTATTTCATTTCTGGCAACATATTATAGGTATTATCTCAGCTGTGTTGTAAAAATACTTAATATGGGTAGGAGGAAGGAAGAGAACAAAGAGGCAAACCTTGCTCTCCCTTATATGGTTGTAGAAGACAGACAAGCGTGTGGAAGGAGCAAATAACTTCTCTTTTATAGCCTGTGTAAAGGTTTTGGTAAGACCTCAGGGTAGCTGCTCTCAATCTGCCCATCCTGTAATGGACTTGTTGGAGAACAATGGAGAAGAATTGGGGAAAAAAGGTCACTATCTGGTCTGGGTGAATGAATATTGTAACTGTAAAAATGTGCACCAGTTGATGTCCCTTCCTCCTTTATCGACACCGCAGCATATCTCAGGAAGATGCTGTGAGCAGCAAAATGTTTCCACAAGAAATAAGTTGAATAACTGTTTTGTTTTTCTGTGCTTTGCAAAAAACAAACAAGGTTCCAAATATGAAGATCTTCGAAAGTTCAGCTTTGGACAACACAAAACATGAAAACGGTTCAGGAAGAGGAAGGCATGAACAAAAACTGGGTAGGTTAGTAAAGGTGCAGTGAGGTAGTGGCTTTTAAATAAGGCTTGAAAGCAAAGCAGGATGCCTGGCTGACAATGAGTGGGAGGCTTCCAAACATAGGAAGCAACATAAAAGAATGTTAATGTTGAAAGAGGCAGAAAGATGAAGGAATTTAAGGAAGATGCCAAAGCTGAGTGTAGGGACACAAAGGGTCACTTGAAGTTTTCCAGTTCTATTAGACTTTATATCTATTTTTTTACCCCATCAGAATCTCCACCTCTTCAGTTATGTAACTTTTTAGCGTCTTTCTCTTCTTTTTTTTTTCCTTTTGAAATGAGTTATGTACTGAACATTAATTTTAACATAGTTTTTGTTCAAAGTCACTGGGCAGTACCAATTCTACTCTATCTTTTCCCTATTCTTATAGTGGAAGAGAACTTAAAAATGCTTTTTTCCATCTGTCCATGAAGCCAAAATGAACAAGATTGAGATCTGAGACTTGCTACTCAGCACCTGAATAGCAACTCCTTTTTTAGCTGGAAAAAAAATACATTGATCTGAGACTTGGCTTGGCAGGTTTTACATTTTCATTAAATATTGATACTCAAACATCATCTTTGTTTACACTGCATGCTGCTTCCTCTAGGTTTTAAACAAGGTGGGGTTTCTGCAGATAGTGTTGAAGTCAGGAGTTCATAATAACTTTACTTATTGATGTGTAATAAGAGTTTATCAGTGTGTATTGAATAATATTGGTATACTTGGGTATTATGAATAATACCTAAAAGCTGTTTTTTCTCTGATATCAGGTTTCTGACTCCAGTCATCTTAGAGAACGTTTTCAATTAAATCAGTCATAGTCTAATAAATAATCTGCATACATGTCATCTTATGTTTGGTCAAAGTGCTAGGGTGTGAACAGTAAACTTTAAGGACATCAACATTTGAAATTTATTTAATCTGCCATCTCGTTTCAGTTGTTTGTATGGTATTTGCTTTCTAGTGAAACATATTCTGGTGATTTAAATGAAAAGTATTGCTTTTGTGTATAGTCCTTTAGTTTGATTTTCTTGTTTTAAATATGTTATTATCTTTTATTTTGTATTTTTCTCAGAGTTTAGGGAAAGGCAGAGGAAGGCTAAGAAGAAAGAATTTAAAGCTGTTTAGAAGCAAAATTTTGAGACATTGTGAAGATAAGCAAGGCCTCACTTGTGTGTTTAGGTGCCTAAATCAGGGTCAGATCCTTGAGGTCATTAAAGCAGGGTAATTTGGCTGCTGTTAGCTATTGCTGCCTTGTGGATGCATGTGCAGAGATTGCACAACCAACAAGTCACTTGTAACATGACTAGAAGCAGATTTCACTTGGGGTACAGCAGAAGGGGGAAGGGCTGCCTCCATCTTACTTCCACATGTCTCTTCTAATAAAATCACAAGAGAGAAAATGAAATAATCACTTTTTCACTTGCCAGTGAAATCAGTACTCTGTGAGGTCGTGGGAATGGAAAGTTCAGGATATCTGCACAGTCAGTGATTCAAGAGATGTTGGATGTGGCATGGTGATAAAGTTTGCATGTTGCTACACCAGGCTAGATTTAAGTTATCCTGACTGTCACACAGAGCAGGTGACAACATAGAGTTGTACCACGAATACCTACTACAGGGGTAATGTAAGATGACACCAAAAAGCATGTTAGAAGGCATAGGCATAGGATAACTTTGCCTTACATGTTCCCATAGCCACCTGCTCAGAGCTCTTCTTGCTTCCACTCCTTGCATACAGTAATTTTGTCTTACCCTAGTGTCATCTGAAGCACCAGAGATACCTATGCTACATTATTGTCATATCATATGTAACCACCTCTTATCTATGAAAGATATGGGCAGATATAATCCGCTTGCTAAAAGGAAGCTAGTTGAATCTGATGCAGTCTTGTGTTACTGAGAAACATCCAGATTATACAACCACAGCCACCCTGCTGTTCTCCTTTTGGATGGCGCTCAGGTTGCTGAGGCCATTGTCCACTTTCTGCACTCTGCTGGACTGGATCCGCTGGTCTTCCCTCTGATGCTGGTGTTGATAACCCTCAAAACAAATGTAAAATAAACTAACTCAAGAGGGCAAAACCAAGTGTGTCCAAGATCGAGAGCTCTGACATGCAGATACACATTAAACAATCCTGATGGACTATTAGAATAATTTATCAAAGGAGAGAGTGGATTCTCTGTTCAACTCTTACAGACTGTTTTTCTCTTTCATAAAGATACTGTACTTCTGGTTGAAATCAGAAGTTTTGGGCTTTATGCAGAAATTAGTTGGATTAAAACTGATGACCTAGATTATCACTGTGAATATATTTGTTTTGCAAGCAGACTCCATGGAGTGATCTGTTTATATCTAGCTGCAAATAATAGGTAAGCATCAACATAATTTAAAGAAAATAAATCTAAGCATAAGATGCAACCTGGAAAAACATCCCTGAGGTCACTAGAGCTATCCTAATATAAACTGGCATAGGTTCGCTGTGAATCACAAGCAAGTCAGAAACACTGTTTCAAAAGGAAAGAAGGCGTATGGAATCTTAATATCTTAAACAACAAGTAAAGGAGAGTTACCATCATCAGATCATTTTGTTTATCATAGTAATGACTGGCTATGGAGGGAGGCAATTGCTTCATAATTTTCCATGAGTAAGTTTTTCCATTGTAACTTTTGTGCCCACACACAACAATTAAAGATGTAATAAGGAGTTGTAAAATGGTTTCCGAACTTGCACACTACTGGCAGGTTAAGGTCAGAGGTAAATGGGTGTACCTGCTGCTGCACGGGACTGAGCTGTGCTCACTGCTGTGCCAGGAGGTGTGCCAGGTCGCCCTGCTGTCAAGGTGTTCCTCCTGCCCTGAGATTCAGATTGGGACTTAGGACCCATTGCTAGTACCAAATATGTTAAGCGGTGCTAGTAGGAGCCTGATGTTTGAATGCCAATAGTGTCAGTCAGCAGATCTGAGAAAAGCAGGTGAAAGGAAAAGGCTGAGCTGAACAAAGCCTAGATCTTCTCTGCCAGGAAAAATGGGCAATAAATGAATTAACCCTCACCAGAGGCACAGAAATCTGGGCACCCAAACAAGGAGGGAATTGAGCATTGAGTCAGTCTTTCCACTGGACTAAATAACTGATACAGCTAATGCCCTGAAGACCACTACTGTCCCTTCTACTTGGTGGTGTGTGTCTAAGAGCAGGAGAGGGAAAGGCAAGGTGAGAGAGTTGGAGTATCACACACGGAGCTGAAAGATCTAGCTTGTCTGTCATCTGTTTGTGCCTATTTTGTTTATGCATTAGCATTCAGCTCTGGGTTCACTAATTAGATGTCTCCTTTTTTTTTTTCTTTTCATTTTGTTTAACACTTCTGGGAGATACCTTGTATCTATTTGTTAAGTTGAATGTTTCATGGTGAGCTAATACTCTCTGACTGCATGCAACACGCAGACTCAGCAGCTCAGCTTTTCTTCTTCTCGTGCTTTCCTGAAATGTCACTTAGCAGCGTTCATATCTGTGCAATGACAGGGCAGGAATCAGCCTGAGAAGATAGTTTCGGTATTGATTCAGTTCTAGTTTCTCTTCAGCTGAGTGGAGAAAACCTGAACTGTTTTTTTCGGTCAGATTTAATAGTGAATTAAAATATTTTTATGTATGTGCATGTGACAACCTGACAGCAGCAAGGTATGGAAATTAACGTAGAAAGCCAGCTTGACAACTATACTTCAACAATACAAAACTAGTTGATAAAGCTGGGTTTACACTGCTTCATATTGCCAAATAAAGTTAGATTTGGTAAAAACAAACACATGAGATAACAATTCAAAAGGTGTACCCAGGAAATGTTTTCCTGTATTATCTTATTAACTGTCTGCATATTTCTCTGCTTTTAGCAATTCATCCTAAGCCATGTGTTGGGATGGCCATGGGAATTTTGATTATTGTGTGCATTGCTAACAAGATCACAAAATTTTGTTTAGACTTGAGAGAAAACAGTAGTCAGAAAGAAGTGCCAGAGTCAAGAGATTGTGAACAATATATTTATAAAAGTTACTTTTGATTAGCATAAACTCTGTCTAGTTGATCTATATTCAGGAGGAGCACTCCTCTTCTCTGGCATGATTTAAATGTCATAACAAAAGCTATGAAGAAAGAAACAAGTCTTGATCTAATACAGAACTGTGGGTTAGAGTGTCCTCCTAATGTTCGATATGGCTTTGTCTACGACATTATACAATAATTCATATTTAGACTAGTATAATTTTTAATGAAATCTGTGATCTCTACCATCAGACATAAAGTCTAGGGATTATGGCCTCTCCAGGACAGAATAGAGGAAGGGAGAGTACATGCGTGTGAGGAATATGATGAAAATAAGACCACACTGCATGCTCGTAAGCAAAAAAAAATCAAATTACTAAGAATCCAAGAGTTTTAATGGTTTCTTTAGTCCTGAGCACTGGTGCTAGAGAGAACAGAGAAAACATGCATTGCCTGAGAACTCATTTTGCAGATGTGTGAACTCTTTTCTGCAAAATGTTGTTTGATCAGTTTTGACCACACCTTTCCTGACTTCTGCAACAAGCTAAAAATATAAAGAAGGACTTGTGGTTAGAAACTGACAACACTTATTTGGTTGCATGGTTACAGGCTGTAGGCATAGAACATCTGTTAGGGTAAATGCATTTATGTTATGCTCGGCTCTGTGTGTTTTGTATGGTTGTTTCTAGGTACAGTCCCAGAATCTGTTGTGTAGGTCAACAGAAACATAAACGTGTTTTGATGAACAACTACTGAGTTTCATCAAAAAAGAAAAGGAATTACTGAAATAATAACAAGTAAAGTTCTATATGCTGAAAATGAGATAAAATGTTTACATCTTATTGTAATTTCATTGGGGGATTAATGGGATTTGGCTCTGCATTTTTGAGGGGAAAAGAGGATAAGAGATATCTTATAAAGCAACTGCAGAACAGAAACTGTGCAGAACTGTCCCTGAATATTGTAAGTACCTTGGAACTTGTTACTATGAGTTACTATGTCTTTAGTGCGTACTTGCACTTTAGGCTAACCTAGTTTGGATGTGCTTAGCATGCAGTATGCATGATACAGCTGCCTCCACTTACATGCCTTTAACAACCTGAAAATGAAGTACCTTAAAAAAAATGCGCACAAAGAGCAAGATCAGAAGTAGAAGCTTGGCTCCTGAAATGCAGTGTAGGCTTAAGTCTCTGTATTACAGCATGCAATCTTTAAAACAGAATAAAATTAAGTAATATAGAAATAGACCTGAATGACCTGAACAGGGTCCTCAAATTTTTGAGGAACCTAAGTTTTCTGGCAAAAGTCCCTTGCAGGCAGCTTGGGAGTTAAGACAATATCCTGTGAGGGGGAAGGGGCTACTCAGCTTCAGCTCCCTACTGGGTATATCATGGGAGTAGAAAGTAATGTAAAATTCAGAAAGTTTCCTGGAAACAGATGATATAGTCATCCTTCAAACAATGTGCTGTTGATTTAGAAACAAATGGGGCAGGAGATGAAATGGAAGTGAGGCACCAGGACAAAATGTCACAAATGTTGTTGTGAAAATTCTAATAGTATTCACAGATTGTTCTTATGCTCATTGCAGTCACTGATAATTTTGTTGGTTGCTCTCAGAAGGCCTTCTGTTCAGGGTGTGTAATGGGTGTGCAAGTACTGAGCGTGTCTAGCAGAATTCACTTCTACATGGGCTTTAATTTATGGGGGTTTGGGCTTCACAAAGCCTCAGTAGATCCCTAAAATTTGCTTGCTAGCAGGGAAAATGCTGGCTTGTTAGCCAGTTGTCATGACATCTTCAACCATACAGCTATCAGAGTTGGGATGAAGGCATCTATTCAACCTGTCTGTAGAGAGACAGTAATAAAATGGCACTCTGCTAGAACTCATTCTTACTAGGGCCAAGCACAGTAAACGGAGCATAAGACCTCTCTCAGACAGTCCGAAAGGGGCATTTTTGCAGCAGGGTGTTACACCATGCAAACTGGCATAACACTCATTGACTGAATGGAAATAAGCTGATTTATACAGGAGATGTCCTTTGAAAAGGAAAATCTTGCAGAAGTCTGTACTGCCGCTGAAACTCTTGGGAAAAATTGCTAGCAGACCAATGGAAAAAAAAAAAACCACAACATTTAAAGATTATTACATTAATTTTAAAAAGTATCAATGTACATACTGCTAAAATGAGTTCTAAAAGATGGGCTAATGACAAAATGATATATTAGATGATGGAATTAAAACCGGGTGCTTGCTGCATTAAGAACACTTGATAAATGCATTTATCAGCATTGTGACTGAGATGGCATGTAATTCGCTCCTGAAATTATTCTCCTGCAGTCCTTGGGTCTTCAGAAGCCATTAAAGTAAATTAGCAAAAAAAGTTTAGAGATCAAAGATAGGCTGCCAAATAGCTCGGCATAGATTTTCTAACCCATAGGTATAGTAATACCAGACAAAAATCTTAATGTGTCCCTGCAGTTGTAGTCCATGGCAAACACTGTCTGGCAATGATTATATTGTAATTGCAATTTTGTTTTTTACCTGAAAATTCCATGCCTTTAATAGACATTACATATTAAAGTTCAGAAAAAGTATATATATATATATTTTAAAGTAGCAAAAGAGGGTTTTTTTGTTTTGTTGGTTTTTTTTCTGTTGTTTTGTTTGTTTGTTAGCAGAAAATGGACATAGTTTAGGAGAGCTTGTCTACTGAATCTAGCTCTGGTATATGTAAGCATGCAGGCTGAATCTCCAGTATTAAAGACAAGAAAAACATTTGACAGATAGGGGCTATATAAAAGGGAGTTTACAGGCTGCATAATGCTGGTAAAGTAATCTCACTTGTTTATGTCCACACCATATGGCTGATATATAAAAACAGTAGGTCAATACTTGTCTCATTCTTACCCAATATTCCCTTCCTCTTATTCTCATCTTCACTTCCTTGTTTATTTTTTTTCTGTTAACATCAACATCATTGTCTATGGATTAGAGAGTCATGAGCACTACAGTTTCATATAAAGTTGCAGTTCCCATTGCTGGCTTATTTTTTTTTTTTTTCCCCAGTGGTCAGCATCTTGAACTATACAGAAGTATGCACAACCCTTAGACATGTGAACATAAATTCCTCAAGCCCAATTAGTAGCTGAGTTGATTGGAACTATACTAAAAGGAATCTGACCACTCGTGCCTAAAGAGTGAGTATAGAAGAGTAAAGAAATACTGTGATGGGTTATCACTGTACTGGATTGACAATGAGTGACTGGATGTTACATGGTTAGATGTTACACGATCAACAGTGATAGTTAACAAAACCATTCCCAACTGAAACTGTAACCACAGGAGGAAGATGGACTCTGTTTTGACCAAATCATGTTTGTTTTCGTTGCTTCTAGCTTGGCTGATGATATCTCTTGCTAGTCAATGAAATAATGAAATCTCGTTGCTGTGCATTTACTGTCCTCTTCCTTTCCATGCCTAAGAACAGTTGACTATATTTACTGGCTCCACCCTGTCTTATATCAGCTGGTGAAGTTAAGTAAGCAGAAACTATTTCCTATTATTTTTGTGTAATCCCATGGACCTCCCCTGGTACTACTAATGCTGATGAGAGAGGCAATATTGGAAGCATCAGAAAAATGGAAACCTGTGCCTTTAAACCTATACATGCATACTTGTTTTCATATTTGCATATTCATTCTGTCATATATGAGAAGACAGGCTGACAGATGAAACATATGTAGCAACACCAAACTGTTAAGGATTGAGCATGAGCCAGCAGCGTGCCCTGGCTGTACAGAAGGCCTGCAGCATCCTGAGTTGTGATAACAGAAGCACAGGCAGTATATTGGTGGAACTGATAATTCCCCTTTATTTATGAGACCACATCTAGATATTGCATCCAGTTTCAGGCCTCCCAATACAGGAAAGACATCAGTGAGTTGAGCAAGCTCAGCAGAGGGCCACCAAGTTGGTTGGGGCTGGAGAACTTGCCGCATGAAGAGAGACTAAAGAATCAAGACTGGTTCAGCTTGGGCAAAAGAAGGCTTCAGGGAAACCTAATAGTTCCTCTCCACTCCCACAATGTCCAGTAACTACAAGGTATCAAAAAGACAGAGCCATGCTCTTCATGGTGATGCATGTTAGGTGGATAAGAAACAATGGGAATAAATGGAAACAAGAGGGGTTCTTACCTGATAAATATTTCTTTTTTACCATGATGACAGTCAAGTAGAGGATGCTTTACATTAAATTTTTCACTGTGAGGACAATCAAGCAGTGATTGCATACATGCCGTGTTTTGCCTCATTCCAGTACATTAAATGATGTTCAAGACCTATATCTTTAATATTTTATAAGCATTTCATGTTTCTTATATTTTAAAGTAGAACTATGTCAATAAGCAGTAGGATAATATAAATAAGGGTGACAAAATAGAGGGAAAGCAGCAAAGTTACCGAAGTTACTATTCTCTTTACCAGACATGAATATTTGAGGTTTGTTTGTTTGGGTTTTCTTGTTTTTTTTTAATTTCTTTGGTGTTGCTCTGGAATTCCCTGTTCATAACAGCAGAATTAGACCCATTTGTACATGTAATTTTTGAATAAAGCCAGATTCAGTGAAAAGTGTTATTTTGGAATTGAGGAATGCACAGAAGATGTTCAACTTTGTTTCATTTTCATTTGCTTAAAATACATTTTTCTATGGCAAGGAACAAAACTGATTCAAATACCCTTTATGTCAGACCCTTCCAAAGAAATGAAAATATAAGAACTCTTTTTCTTAGCAGCAGTGAATGAGTTGGATCAGATGAGAGAAAACATGGCTCTACCCAGGCAGCATTTTGCACTGAAGTGATAGCTTGATGGAGTCTAGTGTTTTCCAAGAATAAACACAAGCTTTAGTACTGCTTGGAATTTAGCTAGTGATTTCAGAAGAGCTGTAGCATGTTTAACAGTGCTATGATTCATAGTAATTTTGTGTTCATAGCAAAATGTGTTCAAGATTACTTTGGATGGGGCTTCGAGCAACCTGGTCTAGTGGGAGGTGTCCCTGCCCGTGGCAGGCGGCTTGAAATTAGATGGTCTTTAAGGTCCCTTCCAACCCAAACCATTCTATGATTCTATGATAATTATTGAAATAAAGGTGGCAGAACACTCTCCTGATCAAAACATGTCTCTGGAATCCCTATTACAGAGTTTCAAATGTTACATAATGCAGGTTAATGAGCATTTTTTACTTTTTGGAATTCTGACATGCCTGGGTATCATAGGTCTGCCTGGACTGTGCAGGATCTGGAATGAAATAAGGATTGCAGATGCAGTTCATACAACTTCTTCATGGCTACCAGCTTCCAGCAGTACCTGAGAACCATTCTGACAGTTGTATGTGACCAGTTCAATCACAGGTCACTCTGGCAACAGAATATGTAAAGATGTACAAGCATTTTGGATGCCCCCTTTTTTTTTTTTTTTTTTCTTTTTTTCCCAAAAAAAACCCTAGGGAGGAAAAAACCAGATTTTTTTAAAAAAAACTAGATTTTTTTTCTTGGAGGAAATTTCTTTGTGATCAAACATCTCTATTTATGTGCTCCTTATGCCACTAAACAGGGAAGAGTGATGTTAAGTGCTCAAGGCTGCACAGTGAATCTGTGGCACAGGTAGTTAGCTCGGATCTCTTGGGCTCAGTCTATTCTGAATTTAGTTGTGAAAACATTGGACTCACAGGTTATGAATTCTAGAAAATAAACACTTGTACTCAAAACATCCCACTGAAAACAAGCGTCTTTAACTAAATTTGTTGTTTTAATAGAAAAGGCTTTCGTCACATATTTTTAAAAAATAAATACATAGACTGACTCTGCAATAGAAATTTCCCTGCTGATCAAACCATGTTCCATTTTAGAGAAGGGCTAACTTGTTGTGCTAATCATTTATGTATTCTTATTTGTGATAAACCTATCATCAAAACATTGCTGCTTGCAGTTTATTCTAGCTATGGATGAGAATCATATTTATTTATGATCAGTGTTAAAATAGTATATACACTCCAAACAGAATTGGTATCCCATTCTATGTAGGTATAAACACATAGAAAAGATTGTTCTGCCTGGGAAGAGTTTTAATTATTAACTAGCTGTCTGGTTATTGGCAACAGATGATATCTATATTTCGACTAAGACAGGGCTTTACATTCATTAGCTGACATTCCTTAGATGTGCCTTTACATAGAGGACTTTGTTATGTTTATGTTATGTTTAACATGTCATACATGTTAAACTCTGTTCACATTCAAATCTCACTGAAAAAGCCTTCTCCTCACACCTTCTGAAAGCTATATGAAAAAGAATGCAACAAAACAGAAGTGCAATTGCTTCTTGTTTTTTAACTGAGTCCCTTCCTATGATGTCAACCACCTGTCTCTTCACTGGAGCCCCAGTAACACCCAATGTGTTCTCAGGAGCTCTGAGTTAACTAGTGGGGGTCCTACTTAGTCTTGTAATTTACCCATTGTAGTATGATTGTAGTATGAAGTTGTTAATTTCCTTTTTCAGCCGTCCTCATGTCAGAGGCTGATTGCCTGACAACTATTCCTGTCCATTTTGCTTTCACTAGGGAAATAGCAGGCAGTATTAATAGCATGTTGACCATTTTTACTCTGCCTTGAATCTGTAGATCCTCCTCCTGCCAAATGATTTGTCTACTGAGATTAAGTAAACCTCAGTTGGTAGTTGTTTCTTCTTCTTCTCATTACAGCTGACCCATAATACTTTCTATTCTGTCATCCTACACATTGCCACAGAATGAGTTTTCTTCTATTTGCCTCATCAGGTATGTAAAACCTGTCACAGAAACACATTGCTCAGAATAATCTAATTACCTTATCAAGGGGCCCATGCTGAGATCCATGCTACTCTAGTGAAGTGACTACTGTCATCTAAGATAGGTAGTAAGTTAATGCTGGCTTAAACGTACATTTTTACAGTGTAGTAGAGGTGCTTTGCTAATATATATCATGTCCTTCAACACCCAAAATATCTGATGTGATCTTTCTTTCCTTCCCCAGTTTGAAGAATGGCTGCAACCCAAAATGTAAAGAACTGTAATACAATTATGTTTGTTACAACACTCCATGGTCTCTGTCTAAGAATGAGTAAAGTAATTATGGAGAACTATGCAAAAAAATGTCACCATGGCCTTTTAAATATGCTTTCAGTGTAAAATAAGGTCAAAGTTACAATTTCATATGCAAACTGTTTTAATAGATTTACCACTCATACAAACAACTGTTTGAACAAAATAAAACTTTCAATTTAGAGGCATTTTTATGTTTATGGACTTTTTCATGACAGGAGAGATACTGTTGTCTCAATTTTATTACTGAAAACTTCATTTGAAATTCAAATTAAAGATAACATGTAACAATCACATTATGTTTAAAGACCACTGAAAGTAGGAGAAATTATTAGAATGATCCTGGAGATTACCTTGATATCCAGGGTGAGGGAGGACTTTGTTTACATGGCATTATACAGATTGAGGATGAAATCCCAATGTGACAGTGTAGCTAAAAGCACTGGTGTAGTTCTTAGCTGTAGAAACTAAACCTATGAGCGGTGAGGCTTTATCATCTCTGTGCTTGTAAAAGCAACTTCTACTAGAAGAGTGTATCCATTTCACGAGTCCAGAGCTCACAAGAAATATTGGAAACTGAGAATGGGTGAAAAGAAGTGTTATTGTGAGTAAGACAAATGTGATAACAGAGCAGTTTTTGCAGAAAATGTCTGATTTTGAAGTAAAACACCTGCAACCTTGAATTTTCTTTCAGAAAAGTTAATTAGAATTATTTCAGAAATGCTTAAATATAACACAGATTTTTGTGAGGTCATTTGGTTTGTATTTTTTTGTTTGTTTGTTTTTGTTTGGGTTTTTTTGAAACGTGTACTGTAGTTCAAGCAGTAACAATTGGGGAAAAGTCCTGTAGCCTAGTGGAGATCAGAAATATCAGTCATTACACTTAGCTGACTGATGTGTTATTGCTAGTCTGCATACCTTTTAATTATACCAAGGAGAAATGTGGGGGCAGAGAGGGATGTTAATCATTCCTAACTCTATCTCATCTCTTTGGGGTGGTGAAACTAAAGAATAAGTGAGAAAAGACATCAGACATTAATTGGTATTGCTATAAAAGCAATAACAAGTGTAAATATTTCATCATAGGTCTGAGTGACATTGGATGTTTTTTCTTAGAAGTGTATGTAATTCTTGAAAATCAGTGACTGGAATTGTCAACTTTTCTTAAAACAGAAAAAAAAAAAATCTTCCTAACCTTCTCCTTTCAAAGAGAAACTTGAAAACAAGGCACAGTTTTACTCTGAAGGCTCAGAAAGTGAAAGATAAAAGCATGCAAATATATAATTAAAGAAACACCCAAACGTTATTTTTGGAGAGAGAAGCAATTAATAAATTTTACATGTTTGAGGTTGGCTGTGCACACTTGAGTGACACACTGACCTGGGTACTCTAGGCATTATGTCCTGTGTTTCACCTTTGGAGAATGCAGAAAAGAGCAGGTGCGACGCAGTTCAGATCATGAGAAGGACAGTGCTGTAGCTCAACAAAGTAGTGTTTAATCCTGAAATCACTTAAGATTCCTATTTTCTTTGTAATGCCTATGAAAGGCATTCAAATGCCAACTATAGAAAAAGGCAAGATGTTCTAAACCATGTTGAGGCTACGAGTAGCCAGTAAGAGCAGGAGGTGAATGATAGATGCTAAGAGAAGCAGTAGGTTTCTTCAAGCACTGCCTGCTTCCTTCCACCACCTTCTGTCCTTCTTATACAGCTGATTTCACCTAGAGCTTGCAAAAAAGCTCACCTACGGCATTCATTAAGTCTGACTGGGTTCAAAAGTTTTCATTACCTGTTTCCTTCTTGTGCTTCAACCTGGAGTCACAAACAAATGCAGTGGTTTCCTAAGGATGTTTAGTAATTTAGCAAGATGCCAGTTGTTAGGAATGTGGGCCTCTCAGATGAGTTAGGGACCTATGGGGTCTGTATGTGCTTAATTAATAATCAAGATGAACTAATGATGAGACCTGAACTACAAATACCTTGTTCAATCCTTTGTTTTTGTTGTTAGAGGAAATATTCCTTATTTCAATTCAGTGAGGTGACAATGCACTGAATTTTGATGATCTGTGACTCCTAATTAATAAACTTAGATGATGTTGCTTCTTTTTTTCTTTCTCTTTATTATCTTTGGATATAAAATGAGACATAAAAAAATTAAAAAGACATTTCAATTAAATATTTTAGGAAGGAATACGGATTTAATTTAATTTTAGTTTTCTGAGTTGTAAATTTCTGAATGTTTTTCTCAATGTTTTGGAGTCATTCGTAGGCTTGTTTTTTGGAGAAGGTTTTTTTTGTTTGTTTATTCTTGTCTATTGTGGATAAGCTCTGTCTTGGTATATTCAGTTAGCTGCTCGGAGCTAACAAATTCTGAGCAATTTAAAGATTTATTTTGTACCATTGTTTATATACCAACTGTACATGTGTGAACCCTAAAAAGAAGGCTGGTTGTCAGATAATTGGTAGCTTGGGACCTGTAAATTGACAATACAAGCGTGCATTAGTCAAAGTGAGTTAATCAACTTCTGTCTAAGGTACAGTATAATATTTTTAAAATCTATGAAAACTCAAAATAGCTCCTAAGCCAAGCTTGGGAAACAGCTGGCAGGAGAGAAGCAGTGGACGTAGGCAGAACAGTAATTATATGATATTCCAGCTTGCTCAGAGGTCAAGTCCCTGGCCTCATGTCCAATCCCACTAAGGTTCTCAAGCAGTGCAAAGCAACAAGGAATCTGCTCTTAGTACAATCAAACCCATGTTATTAGAGACTTCTAGTCTCTCCCCCTTACAGCCACACAATGTTAAATCAGGAATAGACAGATACTACAGCACTCATTTCCATGATTCTGCCTAAGACAACTATTTTAATTGGAGATTTGTGTTTTCCAGAAAGCTGAGCCACAGCTTTATGGACTCATTTCATTCTGGACTGGCATGTGGAGTGGTCCTCCCAGATCTGCTCTAGCCAAAAGCCTATGGAGCCTTGGGCAACCTGAATTATTCAGGAGATGTTAATCCCAAAGTGTTCTCAGGTTGAGGAAAACCAAAAAAACATAAATAAGAGTCCATTTCCTGTGTAAACCACAATTACAGATAGCTTAAAACTCTTCAGCAGTGCAAAAACCTGAGTTGTTGCCCCATGGAACATCCAAACTTGGACAGTTCTTCCATGGCAGTGATGGTAAGATGCCAGAGGAGAGCCTGGGAGAAGTCAGTGTATCTTTCTTTAATGCAATGACTGTTAAAAAGTATCAATTCTGCCAGTGTCTGCCAGTTTTGCCTGAAAAATATGCCACTAACCCTCCTGCTCCTAATCACTGTTTCTCCCCTTTCATAGTTGCAGCCACAGTTGACCAGCATTCCGGCTTTCTAGGACTTTAGTAGCCATTTGCTGTTCCTGGCTCTACTGCCATGGGCAACTTACTCCTTTACCTGTATCTATAAAGTGTCTCGACTGTAGTGCCATTGAATGTTCAGTCCAGAGTTTTCTAATTCTCTAAGAATTTCTAGGCCAGTTGAGAAAGCAGTCAGCATCCCCCCAGCATGCCTTACTTAATTATGATTGCTTTTCTGGCCTTTTTCTAGTGAGGCTCTTAATTTTGTGAATGCAGAAATTGAATGCTTTTGGTACTAATTGACCTTCATGTCATCTAGACTTGTCACTTCATGCCTCCATTTCTATGGTTTTCTCCACATAATTGAAATTAAAGGTCTTTGCTTATTATTGCTGTCAAAGATTGCCCCTTCCTCTATTCTTGTTGTAAAGGTTAGTCTAATGACTTCACAGGGGAGAAGGAGTTTAGGTGGCTGTGTAGGAAAAATTGGTTCAGCGTGAGAAATCTCAGTATGCTGGAGATAAAAAGGCTTCCCTGTATCCTATCCTACATATGATTCTTGTCTTAAGATGTCTCCCAAGGCAGGATCTCACTTAATCACAAATATTGTTCCCAGGAATATTTGATTAACTTACCCATATAATTACGCTTTGACTGCAAGAAACGTGTTTTACTGGTAAGTTAATATGGAATATGGCAAAAAAGACAACTTTCTTCTATGTAGAAGACACTTGAGCTTCTATCCAGAAATGTCAGAGTTTGGTTTTGAAATATGTATTTCTTTCCTATACTAATGTCACAAGTGCTGTATTTGGAATTCATACTGGGAGAATGGTTTGTAAATGTGTGTATGTGCAAATGAAGATATTCAGATAGCTTCTGTGTAGTGGTAGAATTATAAAACTTGATACAAAGGAGGCTAACAGATGTCAATGTGCCTAAGGAATTATTGGAACATTTAACTCAAAATTTAAAATTTCCAATACTATCCTACTTCTTAAAAATTAAGTCCTTTGTGCCATTATTGGTCAGTCAACAATACGATGCTAAAGTTTTAAAGAAGTAACAAGACTTTAAAAATGGAAGAATGATGCTGTTTATAGTTTTGAGGTGACTAATTTCAGATCCTTAAATAGACCTGGTTTTTCAAGAGAAGATCTTCATCACTTTATGGAAAACTAACATCTGTAAAACTTCTCAGTGTGGATATCAAAACACTGAGCTATCCCACAGCATCAGTTTCTGTAACAACAAACTTTTCTGAAGTGTGTCATTTACATTCTACTTTTTTACAATCTTTTTATTTGAATTTTTGTTAAAGTTTTTTATTGATTCTAATCTGTCAGCTGGATTTAAATCACTTTGTTAGAAAGTATATCAACATTCACAAAGAGGCAAAGGTATATCTAGACTGAAATATCTGCAGAACACTTGAGGGGATTAATTATCCCACCACATTGAACTCAGTTGACTGAGGCAAAGTAAATGGAAAACTTCTACTTCTGGAATGTTTAAAGAAGCAGAAATTTAAACTCCTAGATTTATTTGCATTTGACCCATGCTTAGAATTTGCTGCTGTAATTGAACATGTGATAGCCATGAAGTGTACTAACTGACTTCTGTGTGTTGGTGCTATAATAAGCACTGTTCTGTTTCATGGCCAAATTTTCCTCATCACCAGAACATTTAAAAAGTTTTAACTGCAAAATTATAACAACTTTCAAGTTGGAAAAATTTTTGTAAGATGCTGGTTATAGACAGCTTCATATTTCCTGGCAAGTAAGTAAAGCAGGTTGAAATATTTTTACATGAAAAATTTTCCTCTTGGAAAATGTGGTTTTGCAGAAATAAGAATTTCCTGTTGGAAAATGTCAATTTCAATGTATTTCTTTTTCTTTTACAATTGGGGTAATTAAAACAAAGCCCCTCACAT
The DNA here is from genome assembly GCA_013400335.1 of Eurystomus gularis. NCBI lineage: Eukaryota > Metazoa > Chordata > Aves > Coraciiformes > Coraciidae > Eurystomus > Eurystomus gularis. Next base: position 272,582 of record VZZY01001086.1, on the reverse strand, counting down.
TTCAAGGTGACAGTTTGAAACAAAGATACTTTTCAGTTCCAAGTAATTATTTGAATTTTTTTTAAAAAAAGGAAAGAGAAACAAAGGAAGGAAGGAAGGAGGAAAGGAAGAAAGGAAGAAAGGAAGAAAGAAAGATTGATTAAGTTATGCAGGAACTTCTGTTCCAATCACAGGTGTGATAATTTTTCATTTTGGCAATTTTTCATTCTACTTTGAAGGAGAAACTGATTTCCCATGGAAGAAAATTTTGTTTCTTAACCATGTTTACAAGAGACCAACCATTGAAGATTATCAACAGTATTTCATAAAGAAATACTTTATGAATGTCTGTATATTGGTTACAATTACCTGTCTGATCTCCCAAGCTGGTTTCAAACAGCTCAGGAGAAAATGATGTCATTATCAGATGTAGTGCTTCTCAGAGTACCTTTTTAGGCAACATTACAGATGTGAAGCTGTTTTAAATTTTCTTTTGACTAGATTACATGCACAAGTACTTCAGAAACCATCTTTTATTTAATCACTTCAGAAACCTTCTTCAGACCTGTCACTAAATCCCATGAGAACTGGGGACAATTTTTCCATGTGAGATGTATGAAAACCTCTCCAACACTTTATGATCCTGAAAGGACATAATCAGTGCCTTTCTGTCTAACTGCTTTTTCTTATCTCATGAAATTATGTGTATTAGCATGTGTAGTCAGAGATCTAACAATCTGAAAAATAGTATCTGAGGAATCACCTCTCTTTGATTTCCACTCCACTCAGTAGCTAGTTTCTTTTGTTCACCACAAGACCTTCAAAACTACCCTCTCTGCCATATTCTATGAACAATGATCTACGCAACAAATACTAAGTAACCATGCCTGAAGGACATTGCAGATAACCAGTTGAAATATTATTATAACATGTGATGATCAAGTGTTCTGAAAGACATAAAGTATTCTCTAAACATAGCTTTTACTTCACCTGATTGCTCCTATCTAGACCAGACACTAGACACTAGAAATCTCCCAGAAATACAGGATTATTTTTCACTTGAGTTTCAGTCTGTGATGTTTTGAGAATCTAGATATGCTGAAGAACATATCTCTAAAAATAATATATCCATCTCACATATTTTGGGAAGATTAGCCAGAAAAACTTGGGAATTTCACTAATTATGTTATTGTTTATGATTTTGACTGTGGTGGTAGCAGATAAGCACCACTGTGTCTAGGAAATACCATCTAACAAATATCTCTTCCAGCACAGAAGTGATGATAGAAACAGTATCACTAAGCCTGGAATATACCCAGTGAAGTGGAGTGCTGGATGTTATTGAGGAAGAAAATAAATCTGTCTTTGTTTCTGGAGGCCATATAGTTAAGAAGAAGTATAATGCTATAAACAGCTTGTTTCAGAACACGAATTTTCATTACAGAATATATGTGGTATTTTCCTCATTCTTTCCTGATGCATTCTAAGGGTAGACTTTACAGTATCATCTAAAAAGATTGCTATTAAGCATAAATAACAAGGAACTGCTTCCTTAATCATATCATAAAAGTCAACAGTTTGATTAGCCAGATTGTGTTTAACAAAATGAATCAGAGAGCAAGATGGTTCCTTGCAGATAGAGCAGGCTCTTAAGAAAGGGCTTTAGGAACAGCTTGTAAGACTAAGATTAAATGTCTTATACACACATAACGTTTCCCTGCACCTTGAACGTATCTCAAGATTCAGGATGTAATTACTGGGAAACCATCAGCTTTCCCAAAGTGTTACAAGATGGAAGTAGATAAACCCAGTTCCCTAATGGGCAAGGGAACAAGGCCTCACACAAACTTCACAGTTTACAGCACTGTGGCTATCAGCGTATGGCTGGGCCATAATTAGTGTAACTGGCTCTCAGTGATACCGTTTATACCTGGATCTCATCCTCCACAGAGTTCATGGATGTTTTGTTTCAGTCCCATCACCACTGATGACAGTCATGTGTTTCAATTCATAGCCTCAGACTGGGATGGTCAAAAGACTGCTTCAGCAGAGATCTTTAAGAAATGAGGGATGAGGATGCATCCCTCTCATGCAGGAAATGAGATACACAACACACTTCTTTCTGAGGCCTTACTACTAAACCATATTATCTGCTATGATTCTGTGAGGATTTTTATGTTACAAAAAGTGCTCAGCCTCTTATACTATTGGAATGCTTGGGTCTGCCCCTATTTATCAGCACTGTTTGAGGAGGGGAAGAAAATGAAGCTCAGGTTTTACTTTACTTGGTGCTGTCTTCCATGGTTTCCAAGAAGTGCCAAAGTTCAAAGGAGAGAAGTTACCTAATTTTCTTTTTCTGTAAATCTTAGAAAGAAACTATCTATATGAAGTAAACCTCATCTTTCAAATAGGAGCTTTAAAGACAGTATGTTTGACATTTCTTTTTCTGTCACAGTGGTGACACTATTCAACAAGCAGCTAAACCCATAGTTACCTGCCATAATGCGGTAGACTACTATCCAATAAAAAATGGTCTGATAAAAACACTTTTTAACATTTGTCACATTTTTTGCCTGTTTGTGATCCAGCCAAAGAATTTCTATCATTTTCTGAATGCAAGCAAGATGTAACTAACTGTTGCCATACCAATAACTAGGAAGAAAAAGAACCTCCTCCACATGGACTACCCACACAGATCTGATGGGCACAGTTTGTGAAATGTCTTGGGAATAAAATGATCAGTCAAATGACTGATCCTATGCACATGGCTGTTGCAGTCGGATCTGGCCTTAGACTTACACACTGTGTGTGTGTTCCCAGTCACATCTCCCATTTGAGCCACTGGCTACTCTTTTTTTCCCCTCAGCCTGTCTAACTGTACTGTGTCAGAGGAGCTATGTGCCTGAGTCTGGCTGTAGCTCTCTAACAGCACAACTGACATAATCCTCTCAGCAGAAAAATAAATGTTATTTTTCTTTTTTTTTTTTTTTCTCTAACTCGAGGTCAGTTTTGCCTGTGTGTCATCTTGAGTTCTTTGATATCTGTATGTTCAGTCATACCTGTTTGCTGATACTAGATGTTGAGACATTCACAGGTAAAGTGAAAAAGACTTTATACACTGCAGCTTACACATATTTTCACTTTTAATATGTCCACTAAGTTTCCTTTTAAAGCAGCATTTCTTTTTCCCTTCCTTCTCCTTGTCTTCCTGGCTATTAGATTGTGAGTATCTTGGAATAGCATTCAGCTGTTTCTGGATGATTGCAGTGGGCTTAGCACATCATGAAAACTAATACATGTGTATTTTAAAAAGTCTGAAGAAGTGTCTGAGCTACTTATTTCTCATTTATGTTATAAAACACTAAATAAAACAATAATTAAATCTCTGTAGTCTATGGAAAACATGCAGTAGAAAAGAGAGAGCAGAATATAAAATTCCTTTAATCTGTAGACTCTCAAAGATACTGAATATTCTACTCAGTTATTGTTATCTTGTACTGCAAATATTGTGATATGACTTACTATCATGAATAAATACAGTTGTTGAACCCTAAACATTGAAAAAATAAGGCTAGATCAAGTCAAAACAAATTTTGCCTGAGAAGAGAGAGTTCTGAAAAATGAAAAAGGAAATCCCATGCTGCTTCACTTTCACATCAATCAAAAAAAAAAAAAAGCTTAATCTGAAATAAAATATCATTTGGTTGTGGGCTATTTAAGACTTTTAACCCTTCCTTCCTTATTTATAAACTATTATGAACTTTTTTTTTTTTTTAAAGCATGAAAAGCAAAGATTTTGGCCTTTCCAAAATGAAAATTGTAAAAATGTTACGACATTTAAAAAAATCCGTTGATTTTTGCAGCTAACATTTTTCATAAGATTCTACCCACACTTGTAGATAGCTTCTGCCATGTATGTCCCTTCCTCTCACTTAAAAATGCTGTTAAAAATAATAGTAACTTCACTGATCATCAAAAGCGTGTACTCCCATTTTAATAATGGAGTCATACTTTTATATACACTTAAGTGTCCGCAAGGTTTCATAAATCATGTTCCAATGCAATATATGCAGTCATTTTAAATGTGTCTAATGCTTTCTTTATTGAATACAAGCTTTTATCACTCATGAATCTATCTTCCCACTTAAGACTATAGGAACATTTATGTAGTACTTTGTTAATAACAGGGCTATTTTCACTTACATTTGCTAATGAAAATGTCTTCTAAGATCTTTGATAGGAAAAATTCAGAAGTTTTGGCTGTATATACCTCTTTACATTCCTGTCTCTTGGCTCCTCATTTCCTACTTGCTCTGTTTCCCTCTGTGAGAACACAAACTTATTTGTTGCTCAAATAGCTTTAATGTAGGACAAATTCTGGTCTGTCTTTGCAAGCTATACACCGTCTCCTATATTTGGCCAATGTTTTCTTTAGCACCTCATGTAAAAGGATAGACAGGGACTTTATTAGAGATTTGCATTTGAATGTCCAAAGGATACAGGATGTGTTGTAGTAGTACAAGCAATTTATGGCTTCCAAGTTATAGAATTCTAGAATCATAGAAAATTTGGGTTGGAAGGGACCTTTAAGGATCACCTAGTCCAACCTGCTCTGCCATGAGCAGGTACATCACCCAAACTGACCTTGGGTGTTTCCAGAGGTGGGGCATCTACCACCCCTCTGAGCAACCTTGATACCAGATACTTAAAAAATTCAGTCCTTTTTGAGAAGTGACTCTAAAACTGAGCTCATATTGTATTTCTAATCAGAAGAACCAACATTTGGTATCCTTTGACCAAGGACTCCCCTAAACAGTTAGGCCTTGAAGAAGACATGTATCAGAATGTTTCAAGATGTTTTGCGTGCATTACCAACTTGGCAAGAGAAGTCAAGGTTCATATACCCTCAGACAAACTACCCTCATTATAATAATAAAAATCACACCCATAGGTCAAACAGACCCTTGCCCAGGGGAAGACCCTTTCCCTGAGCATGCCTAGTAGTGGAAATGTGGCGTCAGCAGCACTATAATTGTATGTAAATTACTAACAAACCATTGTAAGGAGGGAGGGCTTAATAAATTACTAACTATGTTAAATTTGTGTATAAATATAGCACGGATAGTCTTGTTATGTATACATGATAGGAGGAGTGATCCCCCATGCACCCAGTGCCGAAGAAAGTAATGCCTGCTTTCTAATGATAAACTAAGTGTTACAGAGTTCTTTATTTACTAGATTTTGGTAACAACCTGTTCTAGTGTTTCACCACCCACCTTGTAAAAAATCTCTTCCTTATATCTAGTCTGAATATATCCGCTTTTACTTTTAAACCATTACCCCTTGCCCTGTTCAACAGTCCCTATTAAATAGTCAATCCCCATCTTTCTTATAAGCTTCCTTTAAGTATTGAAAAGCCACAATAAGGTCTCCCTGGAGCCTTCTCTTCTCTAACTCTCTCAGCCTTTCCTCATAGGAGAGGTGTTCCAGCCCTCTGATCATTTTGGTGGCCCTCATCTGGACCTGCTCCACCAGGTCTGTGTCTTGCTTGCACTGAAGACTCTAGAGCTGTATGCAGTACTCCAGGTGAGGTCTCACCAAAGTGGAGCAGAGGGAGTGAATCAGCTCCCTCAACCTGTGGGCCACACTCCTTTTTATGCAGCTCAGGATACGGAAGTGTTCTTCTAGTACGACTATGTACCATACGATTCACCCACTTAGATCCTCAGTGGCTCCAGCAACTTGCAATGAAGAAAACTGCACAGGACATCTTACATCAGATTTGATAAAACTTCAGCTAAAGCATCCATTCAAATAGGTCAGAAGTTTTAATGGTAAACCTATAAGAATAGAGCATTTTTCCTGAGGTCATGAACTTGAAGGATTTGTTCCTTGTGGTTGTCAGTATGTCTGCTCGTCTGGAAAATAAAAGCAGCACTTAGCTAAGGATCAAGCTCTCCTCTGGAACACATACATACCACTTCATCCTATTTCAGTGAGGTTTACAAACTTGTACCTGAAGATACAATGAGCCCCCTAATAATTAATTGTAAGGATTTTCAGGTTAACTTTAAACAGTGCTGTTCTAGTTAAAAGTCCTTTGATAGTAGCAGATAAAGCCATAGAAACACATCAGTCTCTTATACGACCTAATATGGTGGTCACAGATACATGCACAGCAGCTCTCTGCTGAGGTTAAAAGTGAAAAATATTCAATAAAATTTCTCTATCTCCTCACTGGTTTGCTTGTAGGAAGCTTGGTTTTGGTTTTTCACACTAAGTTTCATCTCCAGTGGAGCCAGCTACTCCTTGCATCTCTACAAGGCCTTCTAAGTCATGCACACATGGATACTAGGGGCCAAGAGCTGAGGGAAAACTCATCTCACGCTGTATTGGAATGAATCGAGATCACTGAATGCACAACTTCTTCTGCTATTTCCTGCGCCACAGATGGCTACACAACATCTGTCTGTTCTAATGGCACACACAATTATATAGGTTGGACTACAATCTAATCTTAAACTAACTTTGCACAGTTATTAAAAAATTCATGTCTTTCCAGTTATGATAACAGGACTTTATTGTCAATGCATAAGTATTTCCCTTTGAAAAAGTGAACTTCATAATGGATTCAGAGTTTTGCAAATGATCCCTCAAGTTCTAGTCTTGGTGTTGTTTAATGTGCTTTAATATTCCCTCATACTGACTTTCTGTTTACTTAATAGAAATCTATTTAGCTTTTGGAACTTTACAGATTTTGGCACACCAGAAGAAACTAACCTGCTTTATTAAATTCTTGATTGAAGGAAATCACTGTAAGCCTAATAAGATTTACGTGTTTCCATTCAATGTCAGCAGGGAGTCAGATTAAATCGAGGCTGAAGGTCTCAGCTGCATTCAAACCCTTGATCAAGCTACTAATGCTTCAATTTGAAAAGTATGACAAAATGATTAGATGATTTAAATAACCCTGTGCTTTTTGAGATGGCTGATATCACTAAAGCAATTATTTTTTGCATTCAAATTATGGATTTCTTATAGTCATATTAATAAAATGTGGTTTGTCAAGTTTCTCAGTAAGGTGGTTTAATTAAAAGAGTAGGTTTTTTCCTTTGTTTAACACGGTTACATGTTATACACTTTGTGTATGACTAAAAACATAATACTGATACTTATATAAAGCTGTCCTCAAAGCATTTTACAAAAGAAGACTCTGTGATTGTCCTTTTCTATAGATACAGAATGCAGTATCCTTAATGTTACAGTTACTGGAAGACATCCTAGGATTTCAACATCTGTGCTGATCCAGAGCAACTAGGAATTTGTTACCTTTTGAGGTCTTGTCCCATAAATAAAGCTAAAATACTTTTAAAAAGGAGTGCATTTGGTTTGTGTGGTGGGGTTTTGGTAGTGGGGGAGGAGCTACAGGGGTGGCTCCTGTGAGAAGCTACTAGAAGCTCCTCTGGCTCCAAGTCAGACCCACCCCTGGCCAAGGCCAAGCCAATCAGTGACAGTGGTAGTGCCTCTGTGATAAAGTATTTAAGAAGGGAAAAAACAAACAAACAACCTACCCTGCTGGGGAACCAAGAGAGAGAGTGGGATGTGAGAGAAACACTTCTGCAGACCCCAGAGTCAGTGAAGAAGGAGAGGGGAAGGCATGCCACAGCAGAGATTTGCCTGTGGCTTGATAGCAGACTGACCCTCTGCAACCCATGGAGATTAACAGAGGAGCAGATGCCCATCTCTAGCCCATGGAGGATCCCACACTGGAGCAGGTGGATGTGCTCAAAGAAGGCTGTGATTCTGAGGGAAGCCCACACTAGAGCAGTCTGTTTGTGAAGAACTACACCCTGTGGAAAGGACCCATGCTGGAGCAGTTTGTGAAGAACTACAGCCCATGGTAAGGACTCATGTTAGAGAAATTGGTGGAGGACTGTCTCACATAGGAGAGACCCCATGCTGGAGCAGAGCAAGAGCGTGAGGAGTCCTCCCCCTGAAGAGGAAATATTGGCAGAGACAACATGTCATGAATTGACCACAACCCCCATTCCCTGTCCCCCTGGGCCGCTGGGGGCAAAGAGGTGGAAAAAGTGGGAGCAGAGATGAACCTGCAAAAAAGGGAGGGGTGAGGAGAAGGTATTTCTAAGACTTGGTTTTATTTCTCATTATCCTACTCTGATTTGATTGGTAACAAATTAAATTTATTTTGTTTCCCTAAGTTGAGTCTGTTTTGCCCATGACCGTAATTGCTGAGTGATCCCTCCTTGTCCTTGTCTCCATCCACCATTTTTGTTATATTTTTTTCCTCCCCATCTCACCAGGGGGGAGAAGTGAGCAAGCGGCCACATTGTGCGTGGTTGCTGGCTGAGCCTAAGCCACAACAAGGAGTCATTTAACCTGCACTGAATGTCTGGAAGAGTTTTCTTGTACCATCCAAAGATTAAGTAGCGTTAGTTGGTATGCTTTCATGAGGAATGGTCCAAAGGCTGCCTGTGAAGTTCCACAAAGTGACTTATCCTCTAAACTTCTCCTTTCAAAGTGAGACTAAGGCTCATAGTATCTATTGCTACCCATAGCATTCATGAGATTTGTAGTCAAGGATGGATATCTGAAATTTTCAAGACCATCTACTGGATTTAGAAACAAGTCTGTACCATTTTAATGGAATGAAAGGTAACTTCACTCTACATCAATTTATGCAAAATAGGCTTGGATTTTAGGCCACTAGCAGCCTGCTGAAGAAACTGAGGGACAAGAAGTGAAATCTTGGGGACCTTATTTTTATAAGCTGCTTGTGGTGAAAATATTTAAATCAGCCAATAGAACTATAGTTCTGATAAAGCACACACTTTGAAAGTCAAGATGATTAATATATCTTTTGCCTCAAGGTCTGCAAATCAAAACTATAATCCCTGACAGTCAGTCTGGATGCTAAAACCTGTAGATAACGGATCCATGTGTAATCAAGTCAAAAGATAAGCCAAGCATTAAGGAATATGGTGGATATGGAGGATTACAATCTCACCTAGACCTTATCTAGACTAAGTTCCTTTCTAAACCATATTTTTCTTCCTGCATGAACTAATGGATCTTTGCTGGCTTTGTAGGTTTGCAGTGCTGTGCAGCTTGTTGCAAAAACTGATTGGCACTGCTGTGAAATGGATGCACAAATCAAACTTGGCTTTGGCAACAAGGTATTCCTTAATTCTTACTGTGGTTAAATGACAACCTGGGACACTGAAAGATGGCAGTCAAGCAGTTTTTAGACATCTTATTATAGTCTAGGCACATTTCTGAAAATGTAGCCAATATCCTATACTGGACTTCACACACAGGCATCAAGCACTTGTACTGGCAAATGGTGAAAGTCTAACCATGGGTGCTAGATTTTTTTTTTTCTGCAGTGAAAGAGGTAATGGACAGCTGCTTCCTGGGTTCTCATCCTGAGTACAAGGACCCCTATTGCTCTACCAGGCAAGGTAGCAGGTAGGGAAGATCATGGATTAACACTTCGCTGGGGTAGATCACTTCACATGGGAAAGACTTAGACCTCCTAGATTAAGAGCTGTCATTGTTGATAAAGTCATGGAACTGTCTGAACTGTAATCACACTGCACCTTGATATCCTAGGAGATAAGTATTTTCCCTTTGCTCTTAGCAAAGTGATAGCTGAGAACTCTCCTTATAATGTTTCGGGTCACTTAAAGCTATTTTCTCCTTAATGAACACATGAAAAAAAGGAATGAGCAGATGGACAAATTGATTCCCTGACATAGATCACTCAGGACTGCCTATCCAAGGATCCTATAATGAAGCAAAATGTTGTGGGCTGATATAAACTGTCAGCTTCATCCTCTATTGCTACTTGCCTGTTTGCTATGGCTGTATAATGTTATCAGTCTACTGTACTTTGAGAACATTGATATATAGAGATAAGAAGTTTCCGCTGTGTATCCCAATCAGATAAAAGTAATGGCAGTCTTAAATAAAGTCACCCCTCTAATTTCAAACTCTGTGTACACAGTTTTGTTTGACTAATGTACATGGGTGCTAGATCAAATAATGCAATGACTTCAAATAATGAAGCAAGAAAATGCAGACACATTGCATACTGGATGTAATGGGGTGAGTACTGACTGACCAATTGCAGCTCCCTGGCAGTAAATTCTGTATGACTCAGGAGTCTTAACTGCAGGAGTGTCCTAAAATATGTAAAAATGTCCTTCATGAAATGCAAGCATACATGAATGATCTATTTAAAATGTAGGAAGTAAGAAATTATATATATAAAATGTTCATCATGACTGTAGAAGTGGCAAGGGTAAAGGGACATGCACCAAAAGGAAACTCCCTCTTTTTTGTGAGTATATCAATAGGGGAGTATTTTGCAAAGCCATTCAGTGAACTGACTGAGCCTTCCCAACATTACTGTAGGCTACTGACCACAAAGCAAAATGTTTATGCATCTATTTTGTTACAGGCCGTGAAACATCATGTTTGCGTAGAATCTGCTTAAAGGTGAAGGCCTGGTGGAGGAATTTCATTTCTTCCTGTATTAATTTCCTATTAACACGAGTGCCTTTTCTCAAGCAGTACTCTTGGCTAAGACTCTGCAGCGACTGGCCAAGCTCACATAAGTGAGATAAGACAATTTCTGAATGGCAAGTGTCAGCAGGATAGGCAGCTGCATGATGTGTGACTGACATGGAAGGAGCAGGCTGGCTGCCAAGACCTCTAAGCAGTGATGTGCTTGAGGTATGTGTGAAATGCTGAATTCAGTCCTTAAGTTGTAGGGCTTCTCTGCCCTATTTTATGCTCACATATGGAATGTGTATGCAAGTACCAGAGATAAAGCTGGAGCAATGTGAGACTGAGAAGCACATGTGTATCCATAGCACTGAGCACCCTTAGATAACTTTAATGGACTCCAAAGTGAGAGGAACTCATGTCTGCTGTGAAAAAAGTGCCAAATGACTAAGGGCTAGACTGATAACTGGCAGTACAGAGTGGAAAGGTGGGCTCTGACATACTCAGTGGCCACTGTAACCGTAATACGAACCTCTCTTTTCCATAAACATGGGAACCCAGTGATTCCCATTAATAAATAAGAGGAACCAGAATCTGTCAATGACAATTCTGTTTCAAGATTCATACAGACATTCAAGCTAAGCAGTCAAGAATTTTTCATATGCTAACTGCTAATTTACAGAGAGATAAGAAACTACTGTGGCTGTCAAACAATTAGCAATGACAGAATCTAAGGGCTCGCAGGCCTTAGCTTATCTCTGGGACTTTCAAAACATGGAGTGGCACATAGACTCCCAGGTCCTTTAGGAAAACACATGCTGGATGCTTCCCCTAGCTTCTCTCTCTCCTCTGCTATCTGTTCTGAGGGATCATTATTCTGCCTCCTGACTCCTTGAGTGTTTGAGGTTTTAAACTTTAATGTCTCTACATGTTGGCTTTTTGTGCGTAATACCAACAGTAATGAATGAAGTGTCTTTTTATAGTAAGTTACCATGTTTGTTTATGCAATGTAATATCTGTATAAGACTGCTCTGTATATTTGTTTTTTTTCTGCTGTGGAAGAACAAAGATCATTATTTACTGGCACATGTTGTCCGTCAGTGTTAGTGGAATCCGAAAGTTAATAGTCTTGTCCCTAAGTCCAGAAAGCCTTATTCTTCTTTTATTTTTATTCTAATGAAGACTTAAGACATATTTATACCTGTGCAAATACCAAGAAGGCAATCCTTTTGTGATAGTGTTCACCTCCTTCCAGAGATATTGCTACATGGTCCATGTTGGGCAGCTATCACAGGCTAGCATTGTACAAACTTGTACAAACTTGTACAAGCATTGTACAAACTCCACTCATATTGTACCTATAGGTGGCTAGCTGCTCTTTAAGGTTCACCATCCAACATTTCTGAAAGCATTATATTTATTCTAACAATTGTAATTTTGCTCTGCAATTGGCCTGTTATTACACTTCATCTCTTGAAATGAACATCCAGGCAAGAGAGATGTTGCAGCTCTTCTCTGTGCTAAAAGTAGGATGAGAAGTTGAGTGGACAGAGAGAAATTGCTATTGTTTTTAGAGCATTTGCAAAAATTAGGAAAAAAAGAGCCATATACTCAGATAAAAGTTGAAATCTCATTAATTCAAACCTGTGAGGACATGGTAATCCCATTGCCTATATCTTTCATGCAAAATAAGCCAGTAAAACATCAAGGATAGAAAAAAAAGCTATACATTTACTTACTCAAGCACTCCTTCTTGCAACTTGGAACGCAAACGAGAACTGTTAACATTCAAAGCAATTCTTTCCTATCAAATGTTGTCCAAAAGGGTTCCTACAGAGAAGCTTTCATTTTCTGTGGAAAGGTTTGGGAGTATTGCCGGCTGCTAAGATACAAAGCTGAGGCTTGTAGTGACTGTAAATCAGTTCCATCTTGTTAATGTCGGTAAAGCTATGCTAATTTATGCCTGCTAAAGTACTCAAACCTGTCAACGGGCACCTGGTTAAATACGTATGTTTAACCTGCTGGAGTTGCTCAGAAGCAATTAAAGCAGCAACCACTGCATTAGATGTGGAAGGCTTAAAGTGTCACCCAGTTCTCACTTCAACATCAGGGGCATTAGAGTCCCAGGGAGTGCCTTCTCAATGACCCCCTTCCACTAAAGCTGCTGATGGAAATATGAAGGCAGAGGACTATAGATACCAACAACATGCTCTAGGAGCAATTGAAGAAGGAAGCCAAAGACTTGCTGAGACCTTGTCCTGCTGTGCCCTGTTCTGAATGATGGTATGATCCCTGCTATTGCCTTCACAGTCCTTTCCTTGCTTTTTCCTTCTTGACCTACTGTGTCTCCTTGGTCTCTTCCCTTCAGTTCTTGAACACATTTTCTTTTTGTTTATCATTACCACAAAAACAAAACAAAGCAAAAAAGCTACCTGATGTTTGCTACTACTGCTAACTCTGCTTACATGCTGCATGCTTTTCTTTGCCTTTGTATTTTCTACTTGGACTGTAAACTCTGAACACTGTTTTTAGCTAAGCACTATACAAATAATGAAGACCCAATCATGGTTTGTCCTCAGGCGTTGCCGTAATAAGAAAGGCATTTCAATTTAGTGCAGTATCATAAAGATGTGCCTGCTCTTAATGAAAGATTGTCTTTCCTAGCTCCTACCAATACAAAGCAAGCAAAGAGAGACCAGAATACTCATCATGAGTAATGCTTCAGCACAATCTCGCTATTTAATTGCCTTCTGCCATCTACCAGCCGCTTCTTTTCCTTACAAAATGTACCTGTTTAACAACAGCTAAAATAATAATATGAAACTGGGCAAAGAGTTATTTTAATGTGGCAAGTTGTGCCCTTTCACGACTGAAGATACAAAGAAATCAGATCACGCAATTAGATTAATGTTTAAAATAACATATCACAATAAGAAATAGTTTAGAAACATAATTCTGCAAATTTACAATGCAACTTTCTAGAGATAAGGCAATTAAATTTTCTGTGTTTTGTTTCTTTCTTGTTAGCATCCACTTTTCTTTCTTGATATGGGACACTACTTCCATTCAGTAACCTTAACATTTGTTGGGGTTTTATATGGGTGGTGAGATGTCAGAGAAGATTTTAATTGCTTGATGGCAAAGTTTCTTCTTTATGCCAGCAGTTACATGGCTGTTCTCCCAGCTGCAAATTGTTTGTGGAAAGCTTTAGCCTTGCAATATCACACACACACAAAAAAATTAGAAATGCTAGTGCAGCCATTTACATGGAAAGGGAATGTAAGTGTGGGTGATTTTTACAACTGATATCAATGTAACTCTGCTATCTTCCTTTACAGATAGAGATATGAGCCATCTTACTTAACTGTAGACACCCACACATAGATAATCTTCTTTGAGCAAGTCATGCTACTCCTTTTATAGTGAGTAGAAAGAAGTGCCCTATTTTAGCCTTTTCCTTTCAGATGAGATAGGCTACACCCTGTGTGTGTCTATTTCTCCCACTTGACTCTACAGGCCATCTAGACTACAAGCTCAGAGGGCGGTGTTTACAGAATAGATTTTTGTATTTGGTCAGCTGAGTCCTTTTCTTCATGTTTGGTCTGTAAGGAGTGAAGAAAATGCATCTTCTGAAAGGCTTCACTCAACATGCACCCATTACTCCTCCTGTACATCCCAGGCTTGGAACAGAGCTGAGTCATGGCTTCTAAGCTTGAGGCAAAATTGAAAACTGCAGTGAATGGGAGGGATAGTCAGATCAGGGTCTGCAGCAGAAGAAGGAACAGGGCAAGGATGGAAAATCTAGAGGACTGGGCTTAATTCCACCATCTCACACCTCTCAGCTGTTGCTGTACCCCATGCCCTGGCAATTCCCTTGGCTGCAGCAAGCAGCCTGGTCTCCAGACCCCTGGCATGGGGAGGAGATGCTCTGAGCCCATGGCCTTTTTGACACCTCTGCTGATTTCTGATTCTGGTGTCTCTGATATGAACTAGCTTTGGCCTGAGAAGAAAAAGAGATATGCTTCCAGACCAGTTGTTCTCAGGGATAAGTCCTCTTTCCTCATTCATCTGTCCAGCTGCAGTTTTTATTTGCCACTTATTTGAAAGACTGTAATAAGTGGTAATTGGTACAAGATAGTACACTCGGGCGTCTGCCTCCCTTAGTAATGAAGGGCATGAAATATTGTGAAGGAATTTGCTTCCCTTCAGAAACTTAATTCTACTTACAGGCTTTCCTGTCATTTAAATAACTAATCTCTGGAGGTGGGACACGGTTTGGGGGTTGTGGGAACAGTTAATTCCTGACTGCCACTTGCTCCTTGTGAAGAGCAAATCCTTCATGGTTCTCCCTCTCCCTTTCAAAGATGTCTGACCCTAATATAATGATGAACATTAAGGATTATATCCCTTTTTTTTGAAGTAGTGGTAGGCCACACAAAACCAAGTCAGGAGAGAAATTATTACTATTTTGTGTGTCTGTGGCACAAAAACCACTGTGGTAATTTTGGTGGGAGTTAAATCATTGGTCAAAGTCACAGAATAGCCTCACAGGAGTTGGAAAGGCCCAAAATACTTGTTTCAATATTTAAATAATTATATATACCACCTTTCTAGTATGAAGAGGTTTTTTGTTTTGCAGTTAACTCATTTTAAATATTTTTTTTCAAAGAAAAGAGATTCCCTGGACAAAAAAGAGAACAACGTATATAGTTTCTGAACCAGTCTGAACCAATGTTTTTCACCAAACCTAAAAGGCCATTATTCATATAATTGTACTTAGAAAAACTTGAGACAGATGAAAGAAACACTTTTTCTCCAGGCTCCTTGGAGACCAGTGAAGCTGCTAGTAGCTTGCTTTAATGCAGAGCTGGAAAAAGATTCAGCCTTCCCACACAGCATAGCTGTATTTATCTGAATGTATTCCTATTACTTTGCATTGAATACAATTAATTATTTTGCACCTACAGTGTTCTGTGGAATACCATTACATCACATTAGCCTTGTGTTTGACATCAAACGGATGCAATGTGATACATTGAGAATTTTATCAGAGCTGTTTTAATTAGGCAAGATATTTTACTCAGTGAATATTTGCTTTCGGTTGCCTGTAAAAGACCATAAAGTACACGCACCTAAATGCTCCCAACTAAATGTCAGATGGGGTATCCTGCACTCTGCTGATTAATTACATAATATTTAGACCATTTAGCTAATCTGTTGAATGCATATCACATAGTTAATGAAAGATTTCAAAGCTGGGAGCAGACTTAAGAAATGAATCATCGCGTACAGTACACAGTCTTCATTACTCACTGCAGAAATTCAGCATCCATAGGATAGCAACTTTGAACCTGGAGAGGTGCAAATGGCAAAGTTAACCTGCCAAACTCTGCTTGCTGTCTATTTTCTGCTTACTAGAGGAGTCACACACAGCAGAGTGAATAGATGTTCTGGCTTCTTCTCAGTGGAGCAGAGGCTGATCCCTGAGATACTGATGAGGAAGTGGACTCACCAGTATTGTTCTCTTCTGTGGAGTGCTGCAGACCCCTGTGAACCAGGCTTTCCCCTTGCATTGCTGCTCTGGGTAAAATTTTAAGGAGGTAAGGAATGGTAATGCTTGCCCAAGCAGAAAAAGTTCTGGAAAGTTCTAGAGATTGTGCACAACTCTTTAGGTTGGGGTTTTTGTTTGTTTGTTTGGGTTTTTTTTTTGTTTATTTCTTTTGGCTCTGTGTTTTTTTTTTTTCTTCCTCTCCCCTCATACAGCCATGTACAATGATTTGTAAGCACAGGTTGAAAAGTCAACATTATCATTACCACCTGTTGTCACAGCTTGAGTAGCTCATTCCATTTTCATAGTGGATTTTTTTCAGCCTACTAGCAACAATTAAAAGTATCAGTTGACTGCTAAAAAGACCATGAGACTTTTTTTGCAATAACTCTGAAGGCTGGAGGTCTGAGGTGGTGGAGGGGGAAAGGCTGCTTGTTTTTTTTTTTAAGAAAAAGATCTGGGAACATGAAATGGCAGCTTCACTGAACTCCAGCTCATTAATGTTCTGTGATCTGACTCAATTAGGTCTGGGCTGGGAGCCTTAGACTTGTAGCAAAACACTTTATGAGGACTTAGTAGAAAAAAAGGTGAAAAGCAATTTAAAAATGGTGAAGAAGAAAGGCAAATGGGTTGAGAAGGCAAAAATGAGATCTAATCAGTTATTATGAGTTAGCTGGTTGGGTAAATCCTCACTCACAAATTGCTTGTGGAAAGAAATGACATGAACAGTGTGATGTACTATCACAAACAAATAAAAAATAGTAGAAGCTCTTCTCTGGGATGCAGCCAGTAGACTCCAGACATCCCTCTCACGTTGCTGTTCTGCACTGTTATCAGTGCTCAGGAGCACTGGGGGTCATCCTGCCCTCGGCTTCTTTGGTGGGAGGAGTTGTGAGTGCTCTCTCAGCCTGACTCGGCCAAAGTCAGCTGAGATATCTACTATCCATGTGCTCCTGTTTTTTTAAAACTGGCTGTGGCTGAAGCAGATTAAGGACCATTTGGACTATCCCTCTTTCCACTAACTCTCCAACAAGGGGTGAGAATAAACATCTGAGTTGAAAGTGACAGTGTCTTATCCACTCCAGCCGCTTTCTGAATATATGTTCAGGGTCTGGAGGGGGAATGGAGTTGGGGGTATACAGCAAAAAGCAGCATACATCTTCTCTCCTTGTTATAAAAAAAATCTGTATGTGTTCAGGACCCGAGTTTTATATCTCATCTGAAAGATAACACCTCCAGGAGAGCATCTTGGGAGAGCAATTTAGTACTGAGTCAGAGGGAAGAGAATGACTCACTGCAGCTCTTAGATTTTTCTTGGAAGTTTCTCACTAAAACAGTGACCCAGCCTGACACTATTTAGTAGATTACATCAGAGAGACTAGAGTTTATGCTAAATTCAGAGTGGATAAAGGCTAGAATCCCAGGAAACTGGTTTGAAAAGAATGGTTCATTTGAGGAGGGGGGGGGGGGNGGGGGGGGGGGGGGGGGAGGAGGGTGCAGTTACAAAGTAGTTAATTGGGATGTGTTCATCATGCACTTACTGTAGTGAAAAAGTTAAAAAACAACAACAAGAAAAAAAAATCAGAAGGGAAGACTGTCTAACCAGAAATCCTGAGCTGTTAAGTAGGATACAGCATGTGTCACATTACAGACTGTTCCTTCCTTTAGCAATGGCACACAAAGTGAACTCATTATAATTGAATTGTATTTGGCTAGAAAAAGTGCCGATTTTTTTTTTTTTTTTTTTTTTTTAAATAATACTACACAGCTACCTGATTTTTGCAGTAAAACTGCCTGTGAAGGATCCCCTCACCAACATCAATGGCAGGGCCAGGTTGTCATTGTGGAGTGGTGCTGTGGTGATTATCAGTGAATTGACAATGATTAGTGACTCACTGTTCCTCATTCTTAATCCAGCCCACTCCACCACTGCTTGTACTGCCTAGTGGGAAGCAAATCTAAGCACATGCACAGGAAGAAGCCTTAGTGTTATTTTGCTGGCAGCCTTCCAGAAACCTCCTTTGCACTGTAACTGCTTGTCTGCTACCCATGGAGTTTGCCATCCAGCTAAAGATTTTCTTCCAGCCCTATGGGGACTTCAGAGGGTAGACATTCTACATTAATGCCAAATAGTGAAAAATAATTTAAGCTGCTGAGGTATGAGATGTGCATGTATGTGATACAGTGCTAGCACATCTGTGAATGAAAAATGGTTCTGCTGGCAAGAATCGCCGCAGTTAGTCTCCTGAGGAATCTCCCTGTGCTGAAGAGATCACCTCCCATGGACTGCAGCGGTACCTATAACAGCATCTTTAAGAAGGGACCCAAACCCAGAAAGGTGTATTATTTAAGTTTCTTTTCTGCTGCTACGGGCTTGAAGCCACATGACATGCAGACCTCTGTGGATGTGCAAAAGCTCTTTGCTGTACCTTGCCCTCAGTATGCTGCTCCAAGACTGTTTAAGATGCATAACAGATTGAAGAATGGTGTGGTTCCTGCCTGGATCACGTGCCATGGCTCACCCCAGTAAGATATAGGAGGATTTAAACTGCCTGTAGGCCAGAAGTCCCCTCATCAGGTATCACAATTGCATGAGATCAAGAAAGGAGGAGAGTAGAAGGGCAGGTCAGAAACTGAGAGGAGTTCAGCTGCAAAAGCAGGACTTCTAAGACCCCAAGTTGGTGAAGCTGGAAATGAACCTGCCAGTGGAAGTATCTGAGGCTCACTGTGGCTGTTTCCATTCTCTTAAAATGCTATAAAATCTATCCCTTTCCTACTACCCCCTCCTGCCTCTGTTGGACCAACATATTTCCTCCATGAGGTTGTCCAATAAAACCTGAGCTTCCTCTATGATTAAACACTCAAGGTGCAAGCAAAAGGAAGTCAAACATATTTTCAACAGGCTATTCTTTAAAAGCTGGAGGGAAGCAATAGGTACCTATACAAACAGCAGCCTTTCTAGCCTAGTTTGCATATTTTAAGCAATGATTATCAGAAACCAAATGGAAGTCAAAAACTTGTTCAATAGCTATGTGCTCAACAGCATAATTCCTGGAAAGGAAGAACAATTTTGCTACTTGAATGAATTTATAAAAGAAAGCAAGTGTTCTACGATCACTTTGAGAAAAAGGGGTAGATCTGCTGGAGTCTCTAGTCTTTGACTTTGCTCTTCATGCTAAACATATTTTGTCACATTCGCTCTCATTGCTTTGAGCTGTTTCTGGCAAACCAAGAAAGTTCTGCTTACTGAAACTACACATCTTGAACAAACATGAAGTTGTTTATACGTAATGTTTTGACTGATGGAATGAAAGCTGGCATTTCAAGGCACATTTCACGTGTTTGAATCCAGGGTTCTTGGCACACTGGTGCATCCTACAAAAAAAATGGTTCTGCCTCAACAATATCGAAAACCTCAGCTATGTCTAATGGGTGGCCACAGTTAAGGTGACATCCACACAGATACCTGCCAGACACTCTGTCCAGGCATGTACTAGACTGGGCAGCATGTCCCCTTTACAGTGCAAGACATCCGTCTATGCCCAAGGGAGGCTACTTTTGCTAGGCTGAGAAGCAAATCTGCTATTCTAAAGATGGAAGTATATCTCCCAAAAGACTTCTGGACATCCCTCTGGTGTCTTTATATAGGTTTTGACTTTCTGTGGTTACTCTTAGAGTTTAAAGGGACCTTTTACCTTCTGTTCTTTCTCTCACTTAAGTCCTTATCCACATGTCTTTTAGCCAAAAGACAACTGGGATCTACTCTTTTTTACGCACACTGATTTCTCAAACTTCATACTTCTGTTTCACGAGAGAACAGGACTGTTCAAATTTCTTATCAACTGACACATTAAATAACATGGGACTGACTTGTTGAGGTGCCGGGGCCTGAGCTGTGGGCCCTGAGTTGGAGTTGACCTGTGAATGAGTCACAACCTAGCAGAATGTTTTGGTTTTCTTATTGGCTTCATGTTCCAGAGGCAGAACCTGGCCCACGTGTGTCTTTGTGGCTCTTCCCTCACCCAGGTGGTCATGGTTGAGGTGGTGGGCAAGGCCAGGGCTATATCAACTAGGAGCTGATGAGTTAGAGGAGCTTCATGTTGGGTGTGGCTTCTGTTGGGGCTGGTTGCCTCTTGCTGAGCTCTCTCAATGGTGTCCTTTCACATGAAGGGGCACTGAAGGAGCTATCTCTGTCCATTGTGTCCAGCAGGCAATGCTGGCACCACAGTGGGCAGCAGAGGAGCTGGGTCCACAGGAATTTATGGCAGGACTGTCTGAAAGAAGGCTTCTGAGGTGATGTTGCTGAGTTCAGTGTTGGCCTGTGTGATCAGGCAACTTTGGCAGCATAAAATGATGATGGCTGAATCACCACAACACTTGTGTCACTTGTGGTGTACCTGGCCTCTTTGGGCTGGCATAGGATGTGACTCCATGCACTATCCCTTGCATATAGGTGCCTTTCTGGTTAACACATCCTTGGGCTATTGCATAGTGCTGTGGTCTTCTGCTCAGTGACATCAGCAGCTGATCAGCAAACCACAGACTAGGCTTATCAGTAGTGGCACAAAGTGTTGCAGTGGGACAGAGACCTTGGCTTTGTGCTGCATAAATGGGACAGAGCAGATCATGTTGCTAGGTAGGAGTCAGTTGTAGAATTTGTACAGTGTGTGAGGCATGATGGGTCTGCCGAAGGCCATTGCTCCTTACTGCCAGTATTTGCTCTGTGGTTCTTCGTTAGCAGCTGTAGTGATTGAAAAATCTCAGGCTCCTGCTTTTGACGTCACTTTCAGGTCACTGTTTCCTAGCACCAGGCTGCACCAACAAACATCCCAATCACATGTGCTGTGTCTATGCTCCTCACGCTTGTTAGGGAGAACTTTCCTCTTGCTGCAGTTGAAACCAAGGGACAAAACGCCCATTGAAGCTCATGAGAACATGGGTGATCCCACTTCCCATATGGTGCCTGTCAACCACGTGCTTAAGAAACATCTGATATATTTTTGTTCTGATCATGTGTTTGGTTATAAAGATTGAGATTTGTAAGTCCCGAGACTGTAGACTGTAAGAAATTCCGAAGTTTTGTATAAATATCTACCTTTGTTCTTTAGTAAAAGAACCACATGCCAGAATGAGAACTCATATGATTTTTGGGTGCAATTTAGAGAAGCCATCTGCTTTAAGGCACACTTATAGCATCCTATGGCAAACGCTGTGACTCCTGTCATTGCAGTATTTGTTTACACAAACATAAAGTTGTAGGTTCCTTTGAATTTCTGATGAATTATTGAGAAATATTAAAGGTGATCTTTATAATTTTTGTATTTCTGTGGCTTTAGTATGGCTTTGGGATATCTGCCACCATGGCAGCTTAGTCATTGTGAAGGTGTAATGCTATCACCTTTGTTGTAAAATAAATTCATGCTTCTTGTTTGGAACATAAACAGAAAAATTTTTATACAAGACTTTAGCTATGAGCATCACCTTTACAGTTAAAATACTTCCTGTAATAAAGCTGCTATAACATAAAATCATTGGAATATTAGATTCTGATATCTATTCTACACTGATTAATATTTTGCTAGGTGGTTCATTTAAATTTAAATAGGTCCCTGAACTTCACATAGATGACCAAAATTTTAATATGACATTATAGTGGACAGGATTTATGTGTTATGAAACAAGCTTACTGTTTTATGTCACCTTGACTTTGAGCAAATGTATCATACTATAACTGAAATTGTTCAGAGTACAATGGAGCATAAAAGAAAAATGATTCTGAACAAGGCACGGGCACAAGTTGACTTTTATGCCTTCTAAGGACAGAGGCTTAAAGAAAGTGTGGAACATCATCTTTGTTGGTTTGCTTTTACTCTCTGGAGTTGTTTGGGGAGTCCTTCACTTGAGCAGACTGAAGGTAAATAGCATATGGCTTAAGAAAGATGCAAAAAGCAAAGATACCTTCCAAAAGCTTGTTTTTGTAAATTGCTGACAGTGTCACCAAAGCAGAGACCATGTTGTGTTTTCTTATGCTAACAGTAACAGTTCAGGAAAATGCCACTTGTTTTACTGTTTAATAATTACTATACTTCCTATATCAATCCTATTTTGCATAGAATCATAGAATGTTTCAGGCTGGAAGGGACCTCTAGAGGTCATCTAGTCCAACCTCCCTACACAAGTAGGGACATCTACCTAGGTCAGGTTGCTCAGAGCCTCATCAAGCCTGACCTTGAATGACTCCAGGGATGGGGCCTCCACCACCTCTCTGGGCAGTCCATTCCAGTGCTCTATGACCCTCATGTTAAAGAACTTTTTTCTAATATCCAACCTAAATCTATCTTTTCCTAGCTTAAAACCATTACTCCTTGTCCTATCACTACAAACCCTTGTGAATAGACCTTCCCCTGCTTTCCTGTGGGCCCTCTTCAGGTACTGGAAGGTCGGTATAAGGTCCCCCTGGAACCTTCTCTTCTCTAGGCTGAACAGCCCCAACTCCCTCAGCCTGTCTTCATATGAGAGATGCTCCATTCGCCTGATCATTTTGGTGGCTCTCCTCTGGAC